>OU342741.1:369132143-369271001 GCA_910589775.1 Avena eriantha
GCCGGTGTGGGCCCAAATGCAGGTGGCAGCTGGGTGGAGGCGACCAGGCCGCGGTCGGTGGACAGGCGGGATGGTGGGACGGGGGCAGGTGCAGGCGCGCGCCGTGTTAGGTGGAGGGAGGGGATTGGTCAGGGTGAGGTGGAGGAAAGCTGGGTAGGATAGGATTAGGTAGAATTAGGATTAGATATTTTTTAGACTAGGGTTTGGAGGTGGCCGGCCGGGCTTTCGGGCCTAGCGGGCTGCCTCCCAAAAATAAATTAAATATTTTACTTGTTTAAAACGAGACGTTTGAAATCTGTTTGTAGACGAAACAAAAATATTCCGGAGACCCGGGTTGAAATTTGAAATAAAGACGGGGCGTTTAGAAAACAAAACCAGGTTTTTCGAAAAATAGTTTTTAAACAAACCATGCAAGATGATGACGATGCTCAAATGCAATGTGGCATGATGACATCAGCATGCGGTCATGACGATGCAATCCACAAAAACAACGCGATTTTCTAGTAGTGGTTTTGCGGGATGCCACAACATGCGATGACACTGGGTGTGGTTCATAAAAAAGAACAGACATGCAATGACACCGGTGGATCCATGTGTGGTTTATGGAAGTAACAGACAAGCAATGACTCTAGTTTTGGTTCATGAAAAGAACAGACATGCAATGACACTGGTGGATCCATGTGTGGTTCATGAGAAGAACACACATCCAATGACACTGGTGGATCCTTATGTGGTTTGTTTAGAAGAACACACATGCAATGACACTAGGTGGATCCTTATGTGGTTTGTGAAAAGAACTGACATGCAATGACACTAGTTGTGCTTCATGAAAAGAACAGACATGCAATGACACTGGTGGATCCATATGTGGTTTGTCTAGAGGAACACACATCCAATGATACTAGGTGTGGTTAATGAAAAGAACAGACATGCAATGACACTAGTGGATCCATGTGTGGTTTATGGAAGTAACAGACATGCAATGACTCTAGCTGTGGTTCATGAAAAGAACAGACATGCAATGACATTGGTGGATCCATGTGTGGTTCATGAGAAGAACACACATCCAATGACACTGGTGGATCCTTATGCGGTCTGTTTAGAGGAACAGACATGCAATGACACTAGGTGTGGTTCATGAAAAGAACACACATCCAATAACACTGGTGGATCCTTATGTGGTTCATGAAAAGAACAGACATGTAGTGACACCGGTGGATCCTTATGTTGTTTATCTAGAGGAACACACATGCAATGACACTGGGTGTGGTTCATGAAAAGAACAGACATGCAATGACACTGGTGGATCCTTATGTGGATTGTGAGAAGAACTGACATGCAATGACACTGGTGGATCCTTATGTGGTTCATGAAAAGAACTGACATGCAATCACATTGGGTGTGGTTAATGAAAAGAACAGACATGCAATGACACTGGTGGATCCATGTGTGGTTTATGGAAGTAATAGACATGCAATGACTCCAGTTTTGATTCATGAAAAGAACAGACATGCAATGACACTGGTGGATCCTTATGTGGTTTGTGAGAACAACTGACATGCAATGACACTAGGTGTAGTTCATGAAAAGAACAGACATGCAATGACACTTGGTGTGGTTCATGAAAATAACAGACATGCAATGACACCGGTGGATCCATGTGTGGTTTATGGAAGTAACAGACATGCAATGACTCTCGCTGTGGTTCATGAAAACAACAGACATGCAATGCCACTGGTGGATCCATGTGTGGCTCATGCGAAGAACACACATCCAATGACACTGGTGGATCCTTATGTGGTTTGTTTAGAAGAACACACATGCAATGACACTAGGTGGATCCTTATGTGGTTTGTGAAAAGAACGAACATGCAATGACACTGGTTGTGATTCATGAAAAGAACAGACATGCAACGACACTGGTGGATCCATATCTGGTTTGTCTAGAGGAACGCACATCCAATGACACTATGTGTGGTTAATGAAAAGAATAGACATGCAATGACACTTGTAGATCCATGTGTGGTTTATGGAAGTAACAGACATGCAATGACTCTAGCTGTGGTTCATCAAAAGAACAGACATGCAATGACATTGGTGGATCCATGTGCGGTTCATGAGAAGAACACACATCCAATGACACTAGTGGATCCTTATGCGGTTTGTTTAGAGGAACAGACATGCAATGACACTGGGTGTGGTTCATGAAAAGAACACACATCCAATAACACTGGTGGATCCTTATGTGGTTCTAGAAAAGAACAAACATGTAGTGACACCGGTGGATCCTTATGTGGTTTATCTAGAGGAACACACATGCAATGACACTGGGTGTGGTTCATGAAAAGAACAGACATGCAATGACACTGGGGGATCCTTATGTGGATTGTGAGAAGAACTAACATGCAATGACACTAGTGGATCCTTATGTGGATCATGAAAATAACTGACATGCAATCACATTGGGTGTGGTTAATGAAAAGAACAGACATGCAATGACACTGGTGGATCCATGTGTGGTTTATGAAAGTAAAAGACATGCAATGACACTGGTGGATCCTTATGTGGTTTGTGAGAAGAACTGACATGCAATGACACTGGGTGTGGTTCATGAAAAGAACAGACATGCAATGACACTGGGTCATGAAAATAACAGACATGCAATGATACCGGTGGATCCATGTGTGGTTTATGGAAGTAACAGACATGCAATGACTCTAGATGTGGTTCATGAAAAGAACAGACATGCAATGACACTAGTGGATCCATGTGTGGTTCATGAGAAGAACACACATCCAATAACACTGGTGGGTCCTTATGTGGTTTGTTTAGAATAACACACATGCAATGACATTCGGTGGATCCTTATGTGGTTTGTAAAAATAACAGACATGCAATGACACTGGTTGTGATTCATGAAAATAATAGACATGCAATGCCACTAGTGGATCCATATGTGGTTTGTCCAGAGGAACACACATCCAATAACACTGGGTGTGGTTAATGAAAAGAACAGACATGCAATGACACTGGTGGATCCATGTGTGGTTTATGGAAGTAACAGACATGCAATGACTCTACCTCCGGTTCATGAAAAGAAGAGAGATGCAATGACACTAGTGGATCCATGTGTGGTTAATGAGAAGAACACACATCCAATGACACTAGTGGTTCCTTATGTGGTTTGTTTAGAGGAACAAACATGCAATGACACTGGGTGTTGTTCATGAAAAGAACACACATCCAATAACACTGGTGGATCCTTATGTGGTTCATGAAAAGAACAGACATGTAGTGACACCGGTGGATCCTTATGTGGTTTATCTAGAGGAACACACATGCAATGACACTGGGTGTGGTTCATGAAAAGAACAGACATGCAATGACACTGGTGGATTCATATGTGGATTGTGAGAAGAACTGACATGCAATGACACTGGTGGATCCTCATGTGGTTCATGAAAAGTACTGACATGCAATCACATTGGGTGTGGTTAATGAAAAGGACAGACATGCAATGACACTGGTGGATCCATGTGTGGTTTATGGACGTAATAGACATGCAATTACTCTAGATGTGATTCATGAAAAGAATAGATATGCAATGACACTGGTGGATCCATGTGTGGTTCATGAGAAGAACACACATCCAATGACACTGGTGGATCCTTATGTGGTTTGTTTAGAAGAACACAAATGCAATGACACTAGATGGATCGTTATGTGGTTTGTGAAAAGAACATACATGCAATGACACTAGTTGTGCTTCATGAAAAGAACAGACATGCAATGACAATGGTGGATCCATATCTGGTTTGTGAGAAGAACTGACATGCAATGACACTAGGTGTGGTTCATGAAAAGAACAGACATGCAATGATACTGGGTCATGAAAATAACAGACATGCAATGATACCGGTGGATCCATGTGTGGTTTATGGAAGTAACAGACATGCAATGACTCTAGATGTGGTTCATGAAAAGAACAGACATGCAATGACACTAGTGGATCCATGTGTGGTTCATGAGAAGAACACACATCCAATAACACTGGTGGGTCCTTATGTGGTTTGTTTAGAATAACACACATGCAATGACATTCGGTGTGGTTCATGAAAAGAACACACATGCACCGACATTTGTGGATCCTTATGTGGTTCATGAAAACAAAAGACATGCAGTGACACCGATGGATCCTTATGTGGTTTGTCTAGAGGAACACACATCCAATGACACTGGGTGTGGTTAATGAAAAGAACATACATGCAATGACACTGGTGGATCCATGTGTGGTTTATGGAAGTAATAGACATGCAATGACTCTAGCTGTGAGTCATGAAAAGAACAGACATGCAATGACACTGGTGGATCCTTATGTGGTTTGTGAGAAGAAGTGACATGCAATGACACTGGGTGTGGTTCATGAAAAGAACAGATATGCAATGACACTGGGTGTGGTTCATGAAAAGAACAGACATGCAATGACACCGGTGGATCCATGTGTGGTTTATGGAAGTAACAAATATGCAATGACTCTAGCTGTAGTTCATGAAAAGAACAGACATGCAATGACACTAGTGGATCCATGTGTGGTTCATGAGAAGAACACACATCCAATGACACTCGTGGATCCTTATGTGGTTTGTTTAGAAGAACACATCTGCAATCACACTAGGTGGATCCTTATGTGGTTTGTGGAAAGAACAAACATGCAATGACACTGGTGGATCCTTATGTTGATTGTGAGAAGAACTGACATGCAATGACACTGGTGGATCCTTATGTGGTTCATGAAAAGAACTGACATCCAATCACATTGGGTGTGGTTAATGAAAAGAACAGACATGTAATGACACTGGTGGATCCATGTGTGGTTTATGGAAGTAATAGACATGCAATGACTCTAGTTGTGATTCATGAAAAGAACAGACATGCAATGACACCGGTGGATCCTTATGTGGTTTGTGAGAAGAACTGACATGCAATGACACTGGGTGTGGTTCATGAAAAGAACAGACATGCAATGACACTGGGTGTGGTTCATGAAAAGAACAGACATGCAATGACACCGGTGGATCCATGTGTGGTTTATGGAAGTAACAGACATGCAATGACTCTTGCTGTGGTTCATGAAAAGAATAGATATGCAATGACACTGGTGGATCCATGTGTGGTTCATTAGAAGAACACACATCCAATGACACTGGTGGATCCTTTTGTGGTTTGTTTAGAAGAACACACATGAATGACAGTAGGTGGATCCTTACGTGGTTTGTGAAAGTAACAGACATGCAATGACACTGGTTATGATTCATGAAAAGAACAGACATGCAATGCCACTGCTGGATCCATATGTGGTTTGTCCAGAGGAACACACATCCAATAACACTGGGTGTGGTTAGTGAAAAGAACAGACATGCAATGACACTGGTGGATCCATTTGTCGTTTATGGAAGTAACAGACATGCAATGAATCCAGCCGCGGTTCATGAAAAGAACAGACATGCAATGACACTGGTGGATCCATGTGTGGTTCATGAGAAGAACACACATCCAATGACACTGGTGGATTCTTATGTGGTTTGTTTAGAGGAACATACATGCAATGACACTGGGTGTGGTTCATGAAAAGAACACACATCCAATAACACTGGTGGATCCTTATGTGGTTCATGAAAAGAACAGACATGTAGTGACACCGGTGGATCCTTATGTGGTTTATCTAGAGGAACACACATGCAATGACACTGGGTGTGGTTCATGAAAAGAACAGACATGCAATGACACTGGTGGATCCTTATGTGGATTGTGAGTAGAACTGACATGCAATGACACTGGTGGATCCTTATGTGGTTCATGAAAAGAACTGACATGCAATCACATTGGGTGTGGTTAATGAAAAGAACAGACATGCAATGACACTGTTGGATCCATCTGTGCTCTATGGACGTATTAGACATGCAATTACTCTAGATGTGATTCATGAAAAGAACAGACATGCAATGACACTGGTGGATCCTTATGTGGTTTGTGAGAAGAACTGACATGCAATGACACTAGGTGTGGTTCATGAAAAGAACAAACATGCAATGACACTGGGTGTGGTTCATGAAAAGAACAGATATGCAATGACACCGGTGGATCCATGTGTGGTTTATGGAAGTAACAGACATGCAATGACTCTAGCTGTGGTTCATGAAAAGAACAGACCAATGACGCTGGTGGATCCATGTGTGGTTCATGAGAAGAACACACATCCAATGAGACTGGTGGATCCTTATGTGGTTTGTTTAGAAGAACACACATGCAATGACACTGGGTGTGGTTCATGAAAAGAACACACATGCACTGGCACTTGTGGATCCTTATGTGGTTCATGAAAACAAAAGACATGTAGTGACACCGGTGGATCCTTATGTGGTTTGTCCAGAGGAACACACATCCAATGACACTGGGTGTGGTTATTGAAAAGAACAGACATGCAATGACACTGGTGGATCCATGTGTGGTTTATGGAAGTAACAGACATGCAATGACTCTAGCTATGATTCATGAAAAGAACAGATATGCAATGACACTGGTGGATCCTTATGTGGTTTGTGAGAAGAACAGACATGCAATGACACTAGGTGTGGTTCATGAAAAGAACAGGCATGCAATGACACTGGTGGATCCATGTGTGGTTTATGGAAGTAACAGACATGCAATGACTCTAGCTGCGGTACATGAAAAGAACAGATATGTAATGACACTAGTGGATCCATGTGTGGTTCATGAGAAGAACACACATCCAATGACACTGGTGGATCCTTATGTGGTTCATGAAAAGAACAGACATCGAGTGACACTAGTGGATCCTTATGTGGTTTGTCTAGAGGAACACACATGCAATGACACTGGGTGTGGTTCATGAAAAGAACAGACATGCAATGACACTGGTGGATCCTTATGTGGTTTGTCTAGAGGAACACACATCCAATGGCACTGGGTGTGGTTAATGAAAAGAACAGACATGCAATGACACTAGTGGATCCATGTGTGGTTTATGGAAGTAACAGACATGCAATGACTCTAGCTGTGATTCATGAAAAAAACAGACATGCAATGACACTGGTGGATCCTTATGTGGTTTGTGAGAAGAACTGACATGCAATGACACTGGGTGTGGTTCATGAAAAGAACAGACATGCAATGACACTGGGTGTGGTTCATCAAAAACAACAGACATGCAATGACACCGGTGGATCCATGTGTGGTTTATGGACGTAACATACTTGCAATGACTCTAGCTGTAGTTCATGAAAAGAACATACATGCAATGACATTGGTGGATCCATGTGTGGTTCATGAGAAGAACACAAATCCAATGACACTCGTGGATCCTTATGTGGTTTGTTTAGAAGAACACATCTGCAATCACACTAGGTGGATCCTTATGTGGTTTGTGAAAAGAATAGACATGCAATGACACTGGCTGTGATTCATGAAAAGAACAAACATGCAATGACACTGGTGGATCCTTATGTGGTTCATGAAAAGAACTGACATGCAATGACACTAGGTGTGGTTCATGAGAAGAACAGACATGCAATGACACTGGTCGATCCATGTGTGGTTTATGGAAGTAACAGACATTCAATGAGTCTAGCTGTGGTACATGAAAAGAACAGACATGCAATGACACTGGTGGATCCATGTGTGGTTCATGAGAAGAACACACATCCAATGACACTGGTGGATCCTTATGTGGTTCATGAAAAGAACAGACATGCAGTGACACCGGTGGATCCTTCTGTGGTTTGTCTAGAGGAACACACATGGAATGACACTAGGTTGATCCTTATGTGGTTTGTTTAGAAGAACACACATGCAATAACACTAGGTAGATACTTATGTGGTTTGAGAAAAAGAACAGACATGCAATGACACTGGCTGTGATTCATGAAAAGAACAGACATGCAATGACACTGGTGGATCCATATGTGGTTTGTCTAGAGGAACACACATGCAATGACACTAGGTGTGGTTAATGAAAAGAATAGACATGCAATGACACTGGTGGATCCATGTGTCGATTATGGAAGTAACAGACATGCAATGACTCTAGCTGTGGTTCATGAAAAGAACAGACATGCAATGACACTGGTGCATCCATGTGTGGTTCATGAAAAGAACACACATCCAATGACACTAGTGGAAACTTATGTGGTTTGTTTACAGGAATAGACATGCAATGACACTGGGTGTGGTTCATGAAAAGAACACACATCCAATGACACTGGTGGATCCTTATGTGGTTCATGAAAAGAACATTCATGTAGTGACACCAGTGGATCCTTATGTGGTTTGTCTATAGGAACACACATGCAATGATACTGGGTGTGGTTCATGAAACGAACAGACATGCAATGACACTGGTGGATCCTTATGTGGTTTGTGAGAAGAATTGACATGCAATGACACTGGGTGTGGTTCATGAAGAGAACTAACATGCAATGACACTGGGTGTGGTTCATGAAAAGAAAATACATGCAATGATACCGGTGGATCCATGTGTGGTTTATGGAAGTAACATACATGCAATGACTCTAGCTGTGGTTCATGAAAAGAACAGACATGCAATGACACTAATGGATCCATGTGTGGTTCATGAGAAGAACAAACATCCAATGACACTGGTGAATCCTTATGTGGTTTGTTTAGAATAACAGGAATGACACTAGGTGGATCCTTATGTGGTTTGTGAAAAGAACAAAGATGCAATGACACTGGCTGTGATTCATGAAAAGAAGAGACATGCAATGACACTGGTGGATCCATATGTGGGTTGTCTAGAGGAACACACATGCAATGACACTAGGTGTGGTTAATGAAAAGAATGGACATGCAATGACACTGGTGGATCCATGTGTGGTTTATGGAAGTAACAGACATGCAATGACTCTAGCTGTGATTCATGAAAAGAACAGACATGCAATGACACTGGTGGATCCTTATGTGGTTTGTGAGAAGAACTGACGTGCAATGACACTGGGTGTGGTTCATGAAAAGAACATACATGCAATGACACTAGGTTTGGTTCATGAAAAGAACATACATGCAATAACACCGGTGGATCCATGTGTGGTTTATGGAAGTAACAGACATGCAATGGCTCTAACTGTGGTTCATGAAAATAACAGACATGCAACGACACTGGTGGATCCATGTGTGGTTCATGAGAAGAACACACATCCAATGACACTGGTGGATCCTTATGAGGTTTGTTTAGAAGAACACACATGCAATGCCACTAGGTGGATCCTTATGTGGTTTGTGAAAAGAACAGACATGCAATGACACTGGCTGGGATTCATGAAAAGAACAGACATGCAATGACACCGGTGGATCCTTATGTGGTTTGTCTAGAGGAACACACATGCAATGACACTGGGTGTGGTTAATGAAAAGAACAAACATGCAATGACACTGGTGGATCCTGTGTGGTTTATGGAAGTAACATACATGTAATGACTCTAGCTGTGATTCATGAGAAGAACATACATGCAATGACACTGCTGGATCCTTATGTGGTTTGTGAGAAGAACTAACATGCAATGACACTGGGTGTGGTTCATGAAAAGAATAGACATGCAATGGCACTGGGTGTGGTTCATGAAAAGAATAGACATGCAATGACACCGGTGGATCCATGTGTGGTATTGTCAACACCCGGATTTTTAATCCCAGATGCCTGTTATGTCATACATCACAATCCCAGATGCCTGTGAGACATAACAGATTGGATATCAAAGTACATCATCCATTACAAACCATAATAAGGTCTTACACGAATAAAGGATCTCAGGATCCAGTCTTAATACAAAAAGCAGCGGAATAAATAATAAGCGTAGCGGTGGGATCCATCTTTAGGGTCACAGGCAATGCTGACGATGGAAGGTAGTCCTAGTTATCATAATCGTCCTGCTGTCCTTCATCTTGGTAGTCTCCTTCATAGTCTGGCCATAGGAATAGCTAGGGACAAAAGCCATGAGTACTCTTTAAGTACTCGCAAACTATCACTAACAAGTAAGGTAGTTCTAGTGGGAAATGCTAACTCTAAGTTTATTTGTACAGTTAAGTTTGAAACCTAAGCTGAGTTCAGAAACAAAGAAAGATAAAATAAAGTTCTAGAATCACTTAAGTTGGGAAGCTAGTGTCATAGTCACGACCCGGTTGTGGTCAAGTCAAGATTCATCATTCATTCATTAGTTATTTTGAAAACATCTGACAACGGAACAGTATGGCCACTCCAACTATCCATAACCGCGGACGCGGCTATTTGAATAGTTTGAGACTCTGCAGAGGTGGTACACTTTCACCACAAGATTCAATACATCTGTCAGGGATAACCCTGAATCATCATACTTAGTATGCAGACAATCAAACATAACCTTTCCTTTACACACCCTAGTATAAGCACCTCCCCTATGAGCATGGCCTCCCAACCATGACCATCTGTCCTCTTGGGCACTGCATAGGTGGACAACATTGAGAGGTAGCCTCAGCTCAAACCTCTCCCGCGAGGGAACTAATACTAATGCATATAAACTTCTGGCTAAGCCTTACCCAATTCAGGTATTGTGGTTGTACGGTAAAATTGGAATGGTATCGCATCCGAACCCAACCATCAGTTTTGTTAAAGGGCTAAGGCTCATGCCTCAACATTTTCATCATCATAAACCATTTGTGTTTCTCAACACATGTCAAAACATCTCAATAGAATGACTCATCATTCCAAGGTTTTCACAAGTCATTTTCACCAAGTAATCCCATCTAAAGTGACTCAAGTTTTAGTTTAGCCATAAACTACTAAGTTAAGAGTGTTCACTAATGGGGGATGCTAAGATCAATCTCATTCCATAGAATGACATCTAAGTTTATCTAGATAGGTAAAGTTTTATACTTTTTATGCTACCTTCAAACAAGTAAAGGATTTTGGTAAAGTAAAGAAAGTAAAGCTTGTAAATAGAATTTGGAGTAGGTGTAAGTAAAAGGGCATAACCAAAGCATGCCTAATGCATTTACTTAGGTCATCTGGTTTGCAAGGTCTAACTTGCATTGTTAATGATGGCTTGCCTTGTGTAGTGAAGTGGTTGAAGTTTTCTTCCTCCTCTTGGTAGAACCCCTCCTCCTCGAAAGCTTGGTCGGTACTATCGTCTATAAGTACATACGGGATACACAATCACCAAACAAAGCTTAACTAGTCTACTGAGCACACTAAGGCACACAGTTGATGATCTATTATCGTCATAAGCATCACAAGGTTTAATTAACTAGCTTCCTTCTTTTTATTTGAGAAAAGTAATTTCTACTCACTGAAATTAACTAAGATTTAATATTCTCCTATTAAAATATGGGATCATGTGGACACATGTCATCACCACATAATCTAACATATGGGAATCACTCCATTTGGATTTTTAAAACTCTTTGAATTGATTTCTGAACTAAGGGATAGAATTGATTTTAAGTCTAAATAGAAAAACCTAATTTGAATTAACTAGGTCAGCACGGGAAACTAAATGGGCCGGCCCAGTAACGCTCAAAGGCGCAGAGGGCGACTGACAAGGGGGGTCCACCTGTCAGTGGCACATAAAACCCGAAGCGGTACGGGGCGATCAGGACCACACGATTAGAACATAGATCGACGGTCCACGGTCGTCGTCGATGACAGACTCGTCGCCGGCAAGACCGAACCCTAAACGGCCGATGGGGGTCTTCTGGGGACTTACCAGGGCTCCAGGTCGTGCGGCGAGGCAGGCAAACGAACTGTACGGCGACAGCGAGCTCATGCGAAGTCGCGGCAGGGGCTGAGGTGGACGAAATCGATGACCACTTCTCCTCCTCTGCAGCGGCTACCTCCGGCGGAATTCCGGCGATGTGCTGCTTGAGCGGCTCCGGCGAGAGAGGGGAAACGATCAGTGGAGAGAGGGGAGTGGAATGGTGTGAAGAGATGGGGCGGGGGAGGCCTCCTTATATAGGCTCGATGGTGAGGCAGTGAGGCATGGGCGCGGCTCGTCGGTGACGGCGATACAGGGGGCTACCGGCGTGGGCGAGGTAGGCGGACGATGGGCGGTCTGCTGGCGGTCAGCTACGGTGCAATGGCGTGGTTAGGGGCGGTGCCTAATGGTCGGGGGCTTCACGCGCTCTAGGAGACAGAGGCGGTGCTCGACGGTGATCATGGCGACTGTGGGTCGTGCGGTGGTGCATGACTATGTCTGGCGGGTTGCTGGGTTCAAGGCAGAGTGGCGTGCGTGATTTGGTGTCGAGGCGCGGTCTGTGGCGTGCTGGCTGTGATCGCACTCTGGCGCGCTCTGGCTGCACGCAGAGAGAAAGGGCGGCGATGCCCTGGGGTGGTCCAGTGGCTATCTGCAGCCGAGGGGTGGACCATGGGCAGCGGTGAGGTGGTGCCTTGCTTCCTGGAGCGGCGGAGAAGGGCTCGAGGTCTGCTGCGGCTCGGGCACGATTGGCCAGCGATCATGGCATCAGGGCGGCATGGCACTGGCACCAGGGGCTAGGGATATGGGTGGTTTTGGTCTGGTTGGCCTAGGAGAGACCAAGGTGATCAATGCACACCAATTGGCTCGACAAGATTTTCTCCAAAATAGTGTTAGTTAGGCCAAAAATTCTCTGCCTGCCACCTGTTCGATCAAATGGCCGCATGAGAGAAAGTTTTGAATTTTTGAAATATTTTTGGTGGAGTGGTGTAACTTATGCTTGAGCATCTAGGTTTTCTTGGGATTTTGGAATGGAGTTCATTTGATTGGTTTTTGAATTAGTGTGATCTTGATACATACACTAGATTCAATTTTCAAATGTCATTTAAAATTAGAGTTTGAAAGTTTTTGGGCGATCACAAAGTGGGCCTTGGCACATCACTACTTGTACTAGCAAGGGGTGCAAAGAACCACAATTGTCTTTGTTGGCATTTGAGTCCTAGGAACACCCAAAGTGCCCTAGTTAGTTAAAATGGCACAAATGACCATTTCCTTATTTTATTCTTTTTGATTTCTTTTTCTTTGGGATTTGTTTGGGAATGATCTAGATGATGTGTAATTCACCTTAGAATCATTTTACAACCAATGGATCACTGAAACATGGCAATTCAAAACAACTCCTAAATTTAATGCACACCCATATGAATGCTTAAATATTTTAAATAGAAAAAGTTTCGGTAGATTTGATCTTGATTAACTTTGGATTAAGTTTTGGGATGTTACAAACCTTCCTCCCTTAAACAAAATCTGGTCCCGAGATTTCAAGAAAGAAAACTAGGAACTAAAGAGATCGGGGAACTCTATCCTAATGTAATCGTCCCGCTCCGAAGTGGCTTCTTCTTCGGTATGGTTGCTCCATTGAATCTTGAGAAAATTTGATGCTCCGAGTCCTGGTGGTTCTGTAGGCTTCCTCTAGGATACAGATGGGCACTTCATGACATGTCAAATCCTTGTTGACATCAACAACTCGGTGATCGATGTTCTTGAAAACTTCGGTCTTCTCCGGCACTTCTAGGCATTTGCGAAATAACGAGATATGGAACACATTGTGGATGGCTGACATCTCTTCTGGCAGTTCCAGTTGATATGATACTTCTCCTCAGCGATTCAGAATCTTGAAGGGTTCAATATATTTGGGGGCAAACTTTCCTTTCAGACTAAAATGTTGGGTTCCCTTCAATGGCGAAACCTTGAGATACACAAAATCTCTGACATTGAAAATCAGGTCTCTTCTTCTCTTGTCGGCATAACTCTTCTTCCTAGATTGGGCGGTCTTGAGGTGCTCCTGGACTTTGTGAACCTTCTCTTCAGCTTCTCGGAGAATGTCGGGTCCGAAAATCTAACTCTCTCCTACTGGCAACCAATTCAAAGGGGTATGACACTTTCTTCCGTATAGGAACTCAAATGGGGCCATTTGCAAACTGGCTTGATAACTGTTGTTGTATGAGAATTCTGCGAAAGGCAGGCAGTCTTCCCATTTTGATCCATACTCCAAAACACAAGCTCTCAACATATCCTCTAAGATTTGGTTGACTCTTTCAGTCTGTCCATCAGTTTGTGGGTGATAAGCTATGCGGAAGTTCAATTTGGTTCCTAATCCTTCTTGGACTTTCTGCCAAAATCTCGAGGTAAATTGGGTTCCTCGATCTGATACTATGGTCTTGGGGGTTCCATGTAGACTAACAATTCTAGCAAGGTACAACTCTGCTAGCTTTGAAGTCTGGTAGGTAGTCTTGACAGGTATAAAGTGAGCTACCTTAGATACTCTATCAACGATGACCCATATTGAGTCATTTCCCCTACTAGAAGTAGGCAAGCCGGTGATAAAGTCCATTCCGACGGAATCCCATTTCCATTCCGGAATCTGCAATGGTTGCAAAAGTCCTACGGGTCTCTGATGTTCTACTTTGACTCTTTGACAGATGTCACACTTGGCGATGTAGCTTCCGATTTCTCTCTTCATCTTATGCCACCAAAATTGCTCTTTCAAATCTTGATACATCTTCGTTCATCCAGGGTGGATAGAATAAAGAGTATCATGAGCTTCCTGCATGATAACTTGCTTCAGCTCTGAATCTGCTGGCACACAGATACGTCCTTTGTACCACAAAACTCCTTCTTCGTCTTCGATAAATCTAGGTACCTTTCCCGTGCCAATACGATGTTTGATTCCGTCGATACTCTCATTTCCGTTCTAGGCTTCCTTCATTTGGCTAATCAAAATGGGTTGAAGTTCAATACTAGCTAAAAAATCCTTTGCTAACAAGCTCAGTTCTAAACTGCTCCAACTCCTCATGCAAACTTGGCTGCTTCTCCTTGATCATGGTGTTTAGCCTACATTGCAATCTACTAAGAGCATCCGCTACCACATTGGCTTTTCTGGGGTGATAGTGAATGTCCAGGTCATAATCCTTGATTAACTCTATCCATCTCCTTTGCCTCATATTCAGCTCCTTCTGAGTGAAAATATACTTCAAGCTCTTGTGATCTGAGTAAATCTCACAATGATTTCCCATAAGATAATGACGCCATGTCTTCAATGCCAAAACTACGGCTTCTAATTCAAGGTCATGGGTCGTATAGTTCTGCTCATGCTGCTTCAGTTGCCGAGACAGATAAGCGATGACTTTGCCTTCTTGCATCAATACACATCCGAGACCAATCTTGGATGCATCACAATACACATCAAACAACTTCTTTATATCTGGCATGATCAATATTGGGGCTGAAATCAATCTCTTCTTGAGCTCTTGGAAACTGGCTTCACATTTGTCGGTCCATTCAAACTTCTTGTCCTTCTTCAACAATTGGGTCATGGGTCTGACGATGCTCGAAAATCCTTCTACAAACTTGCGGTAATATCCCGGTAATCCGAGAAATGCACAGACTTGGGTTTGAGTGGTTGGGGATTCCCATTATTCGACATCTTTAATTTTGGCGGGATCAATAGAGACTCCTCCGGCAGACACAATATGTCCTAGGAATCCTACTTCTTTCAGCCAAAACTCACATTTGCTAAACTTGGCATACAACCGATGTTCTCTCAGGGTTTCTAGGATGATTCTCAGATGTTGCTCATGCTCTTCTTCTGACTTGGAGTAGATAAGGATATCATCGATAAACACAACGACAAACTTATCTAGGAAATTCATAAAGATCTTATTCATGAGATTCACGAAATAAGCATGGGCATTGGTTAATCCAAAAGACATGACCGTATACTCGTATAATCCATACCCAGTAGTAAAGGCGGTCTTCGGAATATCCGTTGCACGAATCTTAAGTTGGTGATAACCAGTCCTAAGATTAATCTTTGAGAACACTTGGGCACCAGTCAACTGATCAAATAGATCCTCTATCTTTGGCAGTGGGTACTTGTTTTTGATGGTGACGTCATTCAACTTTCGGTAATCGGGGCAGAACCGGTTGCCTCCATCTTTCTTGTCGACGAATAACACTAGTGATCTCCATGGCGATGCGCTTGGTTGAATCAAGCATGTGTCTAACATAGCATCCAACTGCTTCTTCAACTCTACTAATTCTGAGGGGTTCATGCTATAGGGTCTCTAGGCTATTGGTCCGGTTCCGGGGATTAGTTCAATAATGAACTCAATATCCGTATCCAGGGGCATACTAGGCAATTCATCTAGGAATACATCGGGGTATTCACAGACTACTCTGACTTGGTATATGGTGGGTAGGCTGATGGCTCGTGTATTAACAAGCTCGTTGGGGAACCCCAAGAGGAAGGTATGATGAGCACAACAACAAGTTTCCCTCAGTTATGAAACCAAGGTTTAATCGAACCAGTAGGATCAAGGAAACACCCCAAAGGTGTTACTAGTTAAGCCTTGTCAGGGCGCACTACCGGAGCTAGTACCAACGTGGAGACCTGCACAACACAACCACAGAACTCTGTCCCCAACTTGCGATGAGGTTGTCAATCTCACCGTGTTTTGCTGAAAACAAAGGATTAAATGTATCGAATGGAAAGAAGTAAAAGTTTGCAGAAAGTAAACACAAAATAGTAAACAGTTTATAGATTGTATGTAAAAGAAAAGGACCGGGATCCATAGTTCACTAGAGGTGGCTCTCCTTAGATAGATAACATGGTGGGTGAACAAATTACAGCGGGGCAATTGACAAACATCGAGAAAGCAATACATGCATATAGTAATCATCTTGACTCCGTTGAGATTCGATTGGGCATTACAACATTATACATAGACCACCATCCAACTGCATCTATGACTAATAATCCACCTTCAGGTTATCATCCGACCCCCCTCCAGTATTAAGTTGCAAGCAACAAATTATTGCTTTACGAATTGCGTGTAAAGTAAACAATATGATTGTTCTATGAACAAAGGATTGTTGTTTTCTCCCTAATATGATTGTTCTAGTACAAATAGATGATCTTGATCATGAACGGAGCTCACAAGATCTAAACATGAAAGCACAAAGGAGGAGAACCAGCCATCTAGCTACTACATGGATCCGTAATCCAAAGGTGAACTACTCACGCATAACACCGGAGGCTTGCATGGTGATGAAGAAGGCCTCCAGGGTGAATAACCCTCTCCGGCAGGGTGCCGGGAGGAGCTTCAGATCCCTCCGGATCTTGGGATGGAGATGACGGCGGCTACAGACTCTTTCGTGGATTTTTGATCGGGTACTTAGGGTTTTAGTCCCGAGGGCAATATATAGGCGGAAGGAGAGGCCGAGGGGGTGCTGGGGTCGGCCAGACCACCCCCTAGCACGGCCAGGCCTGGCCGTGCGGCCAGGTGGTGTGGCCAGCCCCCAACCCTTCTCCGTCTCATATTCTGGCATCTCATGACTTCCGGAAAAGCAGGCAGTTTGGCTTTTGTCCCGTCCAATTCCGATAATATTCATTTTCTGACTTTCCTAGAACCAAAAATAGCAGAAAACAGGCAGCTAGCACTGTGGCTCTTGTAAATAGGTTAGTCCAAGAAATCATATGAAAAGTACTCCAAAGTGTGGACAAAACACAAGAAAGTGGATAAAACCAAGCATGCAACATAAATAATTATAGATACATTTGCAATGTATCAACATCCCCAAGCTTAACTCCTGCTCGTCCTCAAGTAGGTAAGTGATAAAAATAAAGAATAATTTTTGAGGTGACATGCACCATCAAAGACTTGATCAAAGTATTTGTAAAACATTTAAAGCTGGGATCATAGTACTTCAATCATAACATGAAAGACAAAGTTCTAGCAATAAGACAAAGAAACTATGATGCAACATGAAAATGCACAAACAAAAGATTCATGAATAACAGTGCTTTGCAAGATGTTTTTTTTCACATAAAGAAAACATAGCATAATAGTATTCAGCTTGTCCCTCATAGAGTAGCAAATATAAATGCATAGGACACCTTCAAAGTTCATAAGAGTGACTAGATACAAATAGTTAACAACAAGCAATATCAAGTTATGCATCAATCAACTAGTCTTGGGACAATGCACATAGAACTAAGAATGGCCACTATGCTCTCAAAGTAGGTGCATAAAGGTAGAAGGTGGAGACTCAATATAATGGTGGAAGAAAGGCCTTCATAGAAGGAAGTAGGGATTCAAGTCTCATAAAGAGCTTCCAAAAATTATGGTACTTATAGCTTTCAGCTCTCATTGCCCCTATCATAAGCATCTTGAAGGTGATTAAGGTTAAAGTGACACAACTAAGAGGATATGCTTGACAAGTTATAAACCGAAATCTCATGCCCCTTACTTACGAAGACCGAACCTCATGCTACTCAAATTTAGTCACGAGTAAGCTCTTGTCATTGTAAGTACATGTGTATCATAAAGAACCGCCAACGGGTACCCCTTGCACATGATACGGGATCTTTCCCATAATCAAAATGACATGGCAAGCAGACAATGAGCATCTCGGCGATCTTTTTATTTGCTATTTGCATAGGTTTTTATTGAGGATGCTTCATAGATTGCTCATTATGGTGATGCTGCAAGTTTCCACCATGATTAGGCATGGCTTAGGCTAGCGGCCCAGGCGTTCCTCTAACACACATACAAACTCCATGATCTTACAAGTTCCACTTTTATTTCACACCGCCGGGATCCATAAGCAAAAGAACATGATATCAACAGGGTACAAAGTACAGGTGCAATGTTGAAAGCGTTCCCCATGATACATGGTTCTACTAATTTTAACTTATAAAGCGCAAGCATATACGCAACAAAGAAGGACCCAATGGTTCAAGTTTATTAGATGCAAAAAATGTAAAGTGTGCCATCAAGTTCGTGAGAGCTTTAATCACTAGTTTTCTCATAACGAGTTTAATTTGGAAGATAAACAAAAGCATGAATATACTTGGAATAGCATACGCTAGTAGGTAGGTATGGTGGACTCTTTGGAATAACTTGGTTTAAGGAGTTGGATGCATGAGTGGAACTCATACTTGGTTGTGGAGGCTAGCAAAAGACTGGGAGCGACAAACTAAGAGAGCAATAATGGCCATAATCATGCAGAGCGACAAAACATCATTGATCAAAGCATAAAGTGATACTACAAGTTGAAAACTAAAGCATCATAAAGGCTATGGTGACTTGAGATAGTCATAACATGGTGTGAGCATGTACCAAGTCAACCCAAATAAAGCATCAAAGGAGAATACCACTATACTTTGCTTTAATATGCTAAAACAACGCATGATTCATCCAAGGCACATTAAGCAATCTCAATTGGTTATAACAAGTCATGCTACAGCAAAGAATAACAAGCATAAAGCCAACACAATATCAAGCATGGCATGACAAAGCATAGGCCACAGTCAAAAACGAGCTCTTTTTACCACATAAGTATGAACTTTCCTACTCTTTTCCAAACCAAACCAAACTATTTGCAAACCAATGTATGAAAGAGGGGGTCCAAAAAATTTATTCAGCAAACTAAGCAAACAAAGAAAACTAAAAACCAAAACGAAAACTAAAAAGAAGACGCTCCAAGAACAACACAACTGTGCATGAAATAATAAAAATGAAGCATTTGGAAGAAACCTGGGATTTTTATTCATGAAGAAGGGGGATGCCTTGGGTATCCCCAAGCTTTGACGCTTGTACTTCTTGGATATTTCTTGGGGTGACATGCGTGGCATCCCCAAGCTTGAGCTTTAGTCCATCTTTCATCTCATTACTCATTCCTTCCATACACCTGAAATTTTTCCTTCATACAAAACTTCACACAATCTTTATTAGCAACATTAGTGGACTCAAGATAATAGGTCTTAAGGTTCAGTTCTAACACCAAATAAAATTCCATTAGAACACTAGATACTATAGCAAATGCAGAAAATGGCAGAAATCTGTCAAAAGAGACCAGCAGGTAAATACGAATGGTTTCGAAGACCTTCTGTTGCTCAAATCAAATAGTGTTGAACTAATGAAAGTTAGATAACAACCTGTGGCAGAAGCACAAAAATTCACGCCTCAAAAAGACGTTCAGAGATTTTACACGAATTTTTACGGTGAAGCACAGAAATCTGTTTCGGGACAGCAACTTTCCCAATCATTACTTCTCTCTCATTAGAGGTTACTCATGGCACAAAAATCAAATAAAAATGATAAGGAGCGGTTATCACAGAGGTAATAAATTCCAAGACTCATCTAAAACTTTTGGGTTATCTCCCAATTAGTACTTTTCTTTAACGCCTTTAAGTTAGGCATAAGAAGCAAGAAAAAGAATCAAGTATTCCCAAATGAAGAAGCATTAAGACCAAATTTTGTTTTCATAGGGGAAGCAAAATAAATATTCTCTCTCTTCTTAGGGAAGTGTTCTATACCTTTCTTGAGTGGGAGTTGATATTTAATGGTGCCTTCTTTCATATCAATAATGGCACCAATAGTTCTAAGAAAAGGTCTTCCCAAAGTAATAGGACAAGAAGCATTGCATTCAACATCCAAAACATAGAAATCAACGGGGACATAGGCATTGTTAACCATAATAAGAACATCATTAATACCGCCCATGAGTTTCTTTCTAGCATTATCATCAAGTGGGACATTCAAATAACAATCTTCAAGTGGAGGCAAATGAAGCATGTCATAAATCCTTCTAGGCATAATAGAAACACTACTATCAAGATAACATAGAGCTTTGAAATCAAAGTCATTCACTTTCATATTAATGATGGGTTCCCAACCATCTTCTTGTTTTATAGGAATAGAATCTTTATGTTTCATCTTTTCTTCTTTAATCTTTATGAGAGCATCAGTAATGTGTTTTGTAAAGTCCATGTTCATAGCACTAGCATTAGGTCTTTTAGCAAGCTTTTGTAGGAACTTAATAACTTCAGAGATATTGTAACCATCAAGATCAAAATAAAATTTATCATCTAAATTAGTAGAATTATTACTAGTCTCAACACTAGTGGTGGTAATAGTAGAAACACTAATGTTTCTAGCAATTTCATCTTCTCTTTCCCACTTAGCATGTAATTCAGCTAATAGTCTAACATTTTCATCAATTCTTACTTGTATAGCATTAGTAGTTGCAAAGGGATTATCATTCGTTTCAGGTTTAGCAGCCATTTTATTCAAAGAAGATTGATCTTCAGCCAAAGATGCTATATTTCTTTCAGCATTAGAGAGTTTTTCCTCAATAGTTTTATTGAAAGCAGTTTGTTTACTAATAAAGTCTTTAAGCATAACTTCAAGTTCAGAGGGAGCACTGCTATTATTGTTGTAAGAATTTCCATAAGCATTACCATTGTTTGGAGGATATGGCTTATAATTGTTGTTACCAAACTTAATGCTATAAGCATTATTGCCAAAATTATTATTTCTTATGAAGTTCACATCAACTTGCTCTTCTTGAGCAACCAAAGAGGCTAAAGGAACATTATTTGGATCAATATGGGCTTTCCTATTCACAAGCATAGACATAATAATATCAATCTTATCACTCAAGGAGGAGGTTTCCTCAACAGAATTTACCTTCCTACCATGTGGAGCTCTCTCAGTATGCCCTTCAGAATAATTAACCATCATATTGTCCAGAAGTTTTGTTGCAGCACCAAAAGTGATGGTCATAAAGGTACCTCTAGCAGCAGAATCCAATAGGTTCCTTGAAGAATATTTCAATCCTGCATAAAAAGTTTGGATGATCATCCAAGCAGTCAGTCCATGAGTGGGACAATTCTTTACCAAAGATTTCATTCTTTCCCAAGCTTGAGCAACATGTTCATTATCAGATTGTTTAAACTTCATTATTCACTTCTCATAGATATAATCTTAGCAGGAGGATGGTATTTTCCAATGAAAGCATCTTTGCACTTAGTCCAAGAATCAATACTATTCCTAGTTAAGGAATTCAACCATTCTTTAGCTTTTCCTCTCAAAGAGAAAGGAAACAATTTCAGCTTAATAATATCACCATCTACATCCCTATTCTTTTGCATCTCACAAAGTTCAACAAAGTTATTTAGATGGGCAGCAACATCTTCACTACTAATACCAGAAAATTATTCTCTCATAACAAGATTGAACAAAGCATGTCTTATTCATCCGAGAAAGACATGAAAGTGTGGGCTCCCTGGATCTCAAAGAAAGTGTGGGCTCCCTGGATTATTCATCCGAGATTCCTTGTTATGCATACATCCACGTTCCCATGATCAGTGAGCCGTGGAACATAACCGACAGGTATCATCACATCATCTGAAACATAACGAATTACAAGACTTACATAGATGCCATTCTGGCTATAACATCCTTAGCAGAGGAAAACATCAAGCGCAGAGCCCAATCGCGCCTCAACCTACAGCAAACTGACTGGGAAGACGGCCTAGCTCGCTGGACGTCACCTGAATCTTCCAATGTCGAACCTCTGAAAGTCTGGCCAAGTAAATAGCCAGGGACAAAGCCGTGTGTACCTTTGAATGTACTCGCAAACCACCAGGATAGAACAAATAAAGAAATGCAAGTCTGGCTATGGCGAGATAGCTTTATCTAGAGTTGTTTTTGAAACATCCTAGACTACCCCTTGTACTTATGGCATCTCCATATCTTTGTTGAAACAGAGTTTTTGAAAACATGCCTTTTTTTATAAGACATCTCCATATCTTTGTTGAAAAAGAGTTTTTGAAAACCTGTCTTTGTTTTATAAGACATCTCCATATCTTTGTTGAAAAAGCGTTTTGAAAACAGTTTTGTATTAAAACCCCTTTTTAAACCTCTTCGACCACCTCGGGTCAAAACAAGGCTTTCGAACTCAGGTTCCCCCGGAACCTTCGTCCACTTCGTCCTTGTTTCCCCAAACAAGCACAATTTGGGTAGTCCTAGCCAACACATTTACAACTGTCCTTGACCGTGGACACGGCTATTCGAATAGGTTATACTCTGCAGAGTTTGCGCACTTTCCCCACAAGAATCAATACATCCGCCGGGATACAACCACGGCCCACTACCACTATAGATGGGAGTCCGGATAATCAAACCTAACCTTTCGCTTGTCGACCCTAGCAAAGGCTGCTTTTCCTTTTGGGTTTGTTCTCCCCGGCAACGAGTATGTGGCTCCCAGCCATAGTCCTGCCTTCCGTACACGCGCATACCCAAGCCGCAACTTGCCGTATACCTTAAATCTGGTGACTCCACTTCCTTCCGTACTCCAAGTCATACCGTCCGCGGCAGACCCAATTGTTGGACCGGCCTCCTGCCAGTTCAGGCTCACTCTTGCCGAAACAAGCAACAGGCTTCAGATCCGTGATCTGGTAACGCCTGCCCGGAATTCCAGGGATCTCTCCCTATAAGCATGGTAGAAGTTGCCTCGGCTAATGCGAACAAACTACGAGTTAAGCCCCAGCACCTGGGGTAATGTGGTTGCACGGATAAAATTGTTCCGGTAAAGGCGTAGAACATCCCATCACATTCTCATTGCTCATCATCACCTTTTCTTTCATTAAAAAATGCACTGGGAACGATGCCTCTTCCCAAGGGTTTTACAAAAACAGTTTTGAAACATTTGTAGTGGGGTAAATCCCCAAAACAATTTATTTTCTCAAAACCGAGGGTTTTCCAACGAGGTAGGATGCTAACCATCGTACTCTCGATCTAAAGGGGTAAAATGGTAGGTACATCGGGGTGGTGCCGCGAAGGACACGAAGTCATAACTTGGAGGAGCCAAGTTACCATCGCAATATTTGTAAAACAAGACATGGAGGTAGATAATGCAATTTATAAAGAGGATACAAAATAGGTAAAGAGAGTAGGGAATATATCGGAGTTCGGGAATGGTGGCTTGCCTATGGTCAGCAATAAGTCCCTGGACTTCTTCAGATGACCAAGAATACCCAATAAATAATAAGAAGTCCCTTCCTTCTTGTCGTCAGACACTCACACTATCATCGTCATCGGGTACACATGCAAGCAGAAAATACCACAATCAAAACAAGGCATGCAAACATCATACCATATAGCAAACAAACATAAGAATTACTACTGAACTTGGGAGGTTTTGGAGAGATTGGGTATTGATAGTGGAATTACGAAATTGCCACTTTAGTGTTTTCTCTGGGAGGATAAAGGTCAAGGCTAGATACAAGGCATTTGGATACCAATGTGAAAAAGTGATATCCTCAGATAGGTCTTGACAAGACAAAACCATTACAAGTGGTTTCACTTGAATATCAATTTCCTAGATTTAATTATGATTTTTAAAGTGGATTAACTCTAGTTTGAGGAAATAATTCACCAGAAGAGATCTGGAACTCCAACAATTATTTCCTTGGATGGTTTGCTAGTATTTTTTTTACTGAACCACCTAGAGTTGGAATCCAGTCAAAAGATTTACCAGAATGCCCTCAGGAAATTCCCAAATGTAGTTCTGTATATTTTTTCTTTTTTTCACCAGATTAATTCTACAGAAGATATTGAGTTGATTCCAAGTGAAGTTGGTAGGAATTTAGAATATCTTTCTATGGAAATTGGATTCACTCTTTTTCGAGTTGTCAAACTCCTGGAGTGATTTATTTAGTGAAAATACCCATTACAGAAGTATTTAAATGACACAAATTCACCCAGAGCTTAATAAATTCTGAGCTGCTGTAGTTTGATAGATGTTGATAAAATGAGGTACTGGGAGGTGGAATCAGGTCATTACCACATTTGGTTTTACCTAGAGAATTTATCCAAGGAAGATTAAGGCTACTTTTGTTATTTTTCTCAAAGGCACACCTCTATTCACCTTTGCATAGGACCTGGGCTGGATGATTGGGCTATCAAATACCTCAAAGAAGAGCTTTGGTTCATCTCAAACGAAGGTGTAAAACTCCCTAAGGAATTCACTTAGGGTAAAGCATACTTGGCAACAGAATAAATTCCAGGAATTAATGGTAATTAATTTGAACTTGGGGTTGCCTCTGCATGTTTGAGAAAACATCAGGTAACAAGAAGAAATTTGAATCTTGGCATTTGGACTTGATTTACATTTTCAAATGGATTTAAACCTGCTGGTACTTTTTCTGGATCTGAAAAGAAAGGAAGACAAACGACTGGGCTGGATCTGAGGGGAGATGGGCCGCAAGAGGTGGATTCGGCCCACGGCGGGGCGACGCGGCGCGCGGGAGCCAGCGCTTGAACCTGTCAAGGGGCTCAGCGTTCAGCGAGAGGGGGCGGCCAAAATGGTACCGGCGGATCCCGACCGTCTGTTTAAGTGGCGATGGACGACCCAGCGTCGTCGTCCACCTGGGCTTGCCGGCGATGAGATCTAACCCTAGCAGAGGGTGGCGCAAGGCAGGGAGCTCACCTGAGGGCTCGAGGAGGGTCGGGGAGGCTGCAGGGCGACGCGGTCGATGATGCTGAGCAGATCGAGGGGCGGCACAACAGCGGAGGTCCACTAGAAGCAGCACGCGCAACGGCGGCCGAGAGCGACCTCGTCGGAGCTCAACGCCGATGACGGAGGAGTAGGTCCTAGGCCAAAAGAGAGGTACTGTCAGGTAGAGGAGGAGGAGGGGAACACATGAGCTGACATGCAGAGGGAATGGAGCAGGGGAGAAGGAGCCTTGCTTGATTTGGTGAGGAGACCGAGAGCTCTCCTTCTTCTTCTTTCGAGCAGCACAGGGCAGGGGAGGGGAAGTGGAGCTAGGGGAGGGTGAGTGAAGGGGTGTGGGAGAAAATGAGGGGCAGAGGTGAGCTGGGGGAGGCCTCTAGCCTATATACCAAGGAGGGAGGGGTATATGGTGTAAAAGACCATTTAGGACAAGGGGGAGAGGATTGCTGGCCAGGGATTGGTCCAGGGGTCGGTGGAGAGGGGTAGGAGCGGTATTTGGTCGTGTTGGATCAAAGGGGGAGGGGTGGCAGCTATGGTGATTAATTAAAGTAGATCCTTGTAAGATTTTGGGGTTGTCTCTCTCTCTTTCTACTAGTACAAGGGTATAATGGGAAAGGGCTGAGGTGGTGCTACAGTGCTGGTCGACCAGTGGTGTGTCCTAGAGCTGAGGATGAGCATTGAGCAAGGTTTGAAGAAATTTGGAAGTGGTTAGACTAGTGGTTTGCTTAATTGAAAAAATTGATCCAATTAATGATTATGAAGGAAGTCCAAAAACTTGCATTGGACCAGAGGAGGGAATGGTACTGGTAGATAGATGAAGTAAATCTAGACTCCTAGGATTTAATTGAGATTTTTAGGTGGTGTTTTAGTCCACTTAAATCCATTTACTCAAAAAGGACAAAAGTGATTTCTAGAAGATCATTTGATAAATTTGCATTGGACAAGGGTGTATTTTGATTTGAGAGGATCCCAAAAGTGAATACACACTTAGGAGAATTTTCCCAAGATTTATTGATGCATAGAAGTATTTTAAACAATTATTATTCCAATTCAGCCATTTAAGAAAATGGACAAAGAGAAATAATAAAGCTTATCAAAAATATTTATTTTTAAGATGGGATGGTGAGGTATCATATATGGAATGTACTTGAGCCAAAATTTAGAGAAGTGTTTTGGCAAAAACCAAACTTTCCTTTATGGAGGGAGTTTTGGGGAGTTTATGTATTGAAGGAATTAAATAGTTTTGGGACCATTATAGATATGGTTAATATTTGATAAATCTTGATGATCAGGTAGATGATGTATACAAGGTATAGCAAGTATTTGCAACCTTGTGGAATGGAATTCCAACTTGAATTAGATGAAAGGACAAGGTATTAAGGATCTAGGGTGATGATATTTTTATACCACCAAGGCTGGGTAGATCTTGGAGCTCAAGGCTCACCTTGGTGCAAGGGATAGATGGGTGGGTAGGCCCGGTCATATAGATGATCATGGCAATAGGAGTTCGAATTAATAGCATTTGAGATGATCTAGAAGTGATGGCAAACTTTGTTGAAATTAAGGCTACCATGCAAGATGAGTCATCATGCCTTATAAACCATGTGGGTTTAAACAGCACAGAGATCCACTTGGGGAAGGTGAAGTAGGTTTTGATAGAACTCAAGGATTAGATCACAACCATGCATAGATCTAGTCCATATGAGGTTGGATGAGGATGTGAGCTTCTACCAAAGTAGGCATGATGACTAGTTTTGCAGGAAATGTTATTTTCTTGTCTGCAAAACCATCATGGACAAGTGGGCTGGAGGATGATATAACCAACGGAAAAAGTGGGCCTTGGTAGTACTTAGGATGGTTAACAAGAATGTTAAGGTTCATTTCCCCAAATGCACATGGTTTGAGAGGAGGAGGCATTCAAATAGGTGATGTTGAAACTGTTTCCAGACTTAGTTAAATTTGGCAGTTTTGAGGATTTTGACTAGAGTATGAGATGGAATGTTCTTGGAGGAGTTGCAAAGTATCAGAGCATCAACAAGTGGATGATGTTGAAGAGTAGATTGAGTAGAAGAGATCCATGCCTGATATTGGTCTCCATGTGCTTGGAATTTTCTGGAAATGGAAATCTTCAGAATGGATCTAGTTAAGGGTTTTAGATGATCACCTAGTGGCTAGGGATCATATCAAGGTTGTATTCTTGCTTAGGGATTGAGGATTTGGGAACATATTGATCCTAGTGATGAGCTCCTAGAGTAGCTCATAGTACTTCCTAAGCAAACAAGTCAATCAGCAGATCAAAACAACTCATGAGACAGTAGATCAAGGCAACTCATCTTATAAACAAATCAACTACTCTATGGTTACCATCAAGCTTAGCTTGAGGTAGGTTTGGGGCATCTTGAAGAGTTTAATTTTTGAGTGAGGTGAGAGTCCTTGGTATTTCTACCAAGAGTAGAATTCAAATGCTTTGAAAAGAGGGTTTGGGGAAACTAGAGATAAGATTAGTTTAGTGTTCTGTCTTGAAAACATAAGGAGATTGTATTATATATCTCTCCATAGTTTTATCAATGGAAGCTACCAAAATATTTTTGGTTACATAGGCATCTTGGCTCATGTTTTCAAATGCCAGAACATTTGAGAATATGTAAAATGAGCCAGGATAGTTTTGGGTAAATAGCTTTTGCCAACTGAGGGTGAGCTAAGGAGTATCATAAGATACACTCTCATAAGCACAAGGGTAAACAAACAATAAGCAAGCACTGCACCAACGCACAAGAAAAAAAAGTTTTTGTGCCCCCTGATTTTTGCATTATGGACAACTAATCAGGGTGGCTGAAATTGGGATGTTACAGACCTTTCCCCCTTAAAAGAATCTCATCCCGAGATTCGGAAGAGTAAGGTTAGGGGATTTGTCTCGGAGTTAGTACTAGGGGTTTCTTGCGTACTAACTTTCCTACTTTGTCTTTGAACAGAAACACTCTGACAGCAAGGTTGAACTTCACTCTTCTTGAAACTCGAGGGTCGAGCTGGCTTCAATCATGATTGCGGTGAGGAATCGTCCTTCTGTAAGGGGTCTACAGCGTTTTCTCTTGAGTGGGTTGTTGAATCCAAGTCTGGGTCTTAAAATCTATGTCTTCGGGTCTAGTGGTTGGAGTACTTCTGGCGGAGGGTTATTACCTTATGTGGGAAAGACACAGTCTTTCCCCCCTTAGGATTGGACTTGGGTAGAGTGGAGAGTTACCAGTCGGGGACTTAGTTAACAGGTTGGCAGAAGATAGTTCTCAAGGTAGCGTAAGACAACATAGGGAAGGGTGGCACCATAGATGTCGTTCCTAAGGGAACACGGGCTAGTTTATTACAAGCTGCACTTGCTGACATTCAGGGAGTCTTAGGGTGAGTTGAGGAGCTTCTCTCTTGATCTTTACTTCCACGGGGTGTTATCACCTAACGAAGCACGGGAGATCTTCAGTCTTGAGTCGCGGGGCAGCGAGCGGTAGGGTGACCATCTTTTCTGGAGAAGGGGACCTTGGGTGCCTTCGGGCTTCTCTGTCGACGAAGCCTTGACGGGTTTACCCTCGGGGCATTCTCGGCTGAAGTGACCGGGTAGTCCACACGTGAAACAGGTACCTATACTTCGACGTAACTATTTTGACGACTTGCCTTTGCTGTAATCGGGAGGTTGACGGGCCTTGCCGATGAGGGTATATATTGGGCATTTAATGGGAACTACTCACGCATCACACCGGAGGGTTGCATGGTGATGAAGAAGGCCTCCAGGGTGAATTCCCCTCTCCGGCAGGGTGCCAGGAAGAGCTTCAGATCCGTCCCGATCTAGGGATGGAGATGACGGCGGCTATAGACTCTTTCGTGGATTTTTGATTAGGTACTTAGGGTTTTTTGTCCCGAGGGAAATATATAGGCGGAAGGAGAGGCCGAGGGGGTGCTGGGGTCGGCCAGACCACACCCTGGCGCGGGCCAGGCCTGGCCGCACGGCCAGGTGGTGTGGCCGGCCCCTAGCCCTTCTCCGTCTCATATTCTAGCATCTGATAACTTCCGGAAAAATAGGCACTTTGGATTTTGTCCTGTCCAATTACGAGAATATTCATTTTCTGACTTTCTTGGAACCAAAAACAGCAGAAAACAGGTAGCTGGCACTGTGGCTCTTGTTAATAGGTTAGTCCAAGAAATCATATGAAAAGTACTCGAAAGTGTGGACAAAACACAAGAAAGTGGATAAAACCAAGCATGGAACATCAAAAATTATAGATACATTTGCAATGTATCATAGGGCTAGACTCTTGTTGCACTTGAATTGACGGGGTAAGGTTTCAGATACATGCTCTACCGTTACTCCAGAGCTACTGGTCATGGTGATGGCTTTCTTAGCACAGTCTATTAGTCCTTGATGATTTGACATCCAATACATTCCTAGTACTACTTCCAATCCTTTGGTTCCAAGTACTATTAGATTAGCATAAAAATCTATCCCATGTATTCTGATAGGCACAACTTTGCAAAGTTTTCTAGCTTTTGTAGTTGAACCGGGAATTTGAACTATCATGACATGCTTCAAGTTGGTGGGGTGAATCTTACTAGTGCATGCAAATTCTTTGGTGACAAAAGAGTGCGATGCTCCAGAATCAAACAACACTCTTGCGAAAACTGAGTTGACAGAAAACATACCCAGCACTACATCTGGCGCTTCTTGGGCTTCTTCGGCGTTCATGTGGAAGAGACGGCCGTTGCGGTTTTGAGGATTCCCCGAGGAAAATCTTCTTCCTAGTTGAACATGACGCTGCACAGCTGAAATTGCTGGTGTTGCCGAGGATGTTGTTGTTCCCTCCGGACTTCACATTGCCTCTGCTACGATTGGGGTAGCTTGGGCAAGACATTGGGGGTCGGTTGTTCCTTGGTGCATATCCCGCAGGGGGTTGGGACGGTACTTCTGGTGACTGTTGGATCCAGCTTGGTGCATCATACGACGTTTGCGGTTGTCATTGGCTTGGTTAATCTTCCCTTCCATCTGAACGGCAGAGTAGACAAGCTCTTCGAGATCCTCGAAGCGGATGTTGACTAGGACAGTCTGCATCTCATCATGCAGTTCGTTCAGGAATCTCTCCTTCTTCTTGGCCTCCGTGTTGATCTCATCAGGTGCATACCTGGCTAGGGACAAGAATCTATCACGGTACTCCACTACAGTCATTCTGCCTTGCTTCAGCTCTCTGAATTCATCCCTCATTCTGGTGACTAGGCTCTGTGGCACGTGGGTGCGACTGTACTTGATTTTGAAGGCTTACCATGTCATCACTTGACCATGGTTCATCATGTGGGTGCTGTTCCACTAGGTTCTTGCATCTCCTGCCAAATAGTGGGTGGCAAAGAGAACTTTCTCGTTGTCATCAACTCTGGCTACTTTGAAATTGTTCTCCATTGTCTACAACCAGTCATCAGCATCTAGTGGGTTCTCCGAAGTGCTAAAGATTGGGTGATTGGTATTCTGGAAGGTTTTTAGCTTGGATCCTTGATGATCCTGATTTCCATGCCCTTGGTTGTTTTGGGCCATTTGAGCTATCTGCTGCAGAGTTGCTAGGTTGGCCTGGCGCTCTGCCCTGCTTGCTTCATGGTCTGCAACTAGTATCTGCATAATCTGTAGCATCGGGTCCTGCGATGAGCTGCTCCCTCCTTGATTTCCACGAGTCATCTGAAGATTGAGGTAGATAAAGGGGTAAGAGGGAAAGTTCTATGGTTCATGGTTTTGATTTCAAAGCTAAAACTTCGAGTTTGACTCAGGTTTTTTTGAAACTAACTTCTTTTCATTCATTCAAACAAGCACACGATAAAAACACACACACACCACAACAACAAGGGAAAACATATGGTTTTAAGAACCATTTTGTAAGCTACGATACAATGGGACCGATACTCCTCACTCTATGATAGTGCTCTAGTGCATCTACTCATCATCGATGAAGTCGGAGTCATCATCGTCGGTGTAGAAGTCCACGACATCCTCCTCCAGAAAGTCATCATCATTGCTAAGGTAAGAGTCCATATCTCCCTGGATGTCTTCACCTTCCTCTTCTTCTTCCTTTGCTGCAAGCTGAGCTTCTTGCTCCTTGATGGTCCTCTCGAGGTCGGCCACCTTCTTGCGAAGACGGTCGATAGTGCGATCCTTCTTTGCGCGCTGGCGGTGAAGAGACTGGCGATCCTTGACAAGCAGTGAGAAATTCTGGGCCTTCTGGGTGGCAATGGCAAGGTTGTGGTTGGCGAACTCCCTAGCATTGTCCAATTCCTTCTATCGGTCGTACATCAGGAAGTCAAGGTTCTCCACTTGACGCTTCGACTCCGGGTGACTTGGCATCTCCATTGGCATTCCCATGAAGTCACGCCTTGCATAGTGAGCAAAGAGGGTTCCTTGGATTTGGTTGACACTCATGGCACATAGACGTGCGAGAGCTTCATGCATTACCCTGGCTAACCCATCTAGCCAGTTGTTCTCTCTCATGGAGAACTGGATTCTCCTGGACATTGGTGCTTCTATTTTGCCTCGAAGATCAGCAGTGACTAGCCATTGTAAATCTCCTCCTGGGGGTCCAGGAAGTTGATCTCCAAGGAATTCCGGATGTGGGCGTCCCAAGTACTCCGATAGTGCATCAAGATCCCTCTCGATGATCAGCTGGCCTCCGTTGCCCAACTGGTAGAACTTGCTGAACTGAGTCTCCATCTATAAGAATTAAGGATGAGGTAGTTAGTGAAGTGATCAAGTGTGTCAAATTTTATGTAGTAATGTAAGAATTGGAGGAACATGAATTTTTTTTGAGAGAAAGAATTCCCAAGGGTATGAGAGGAAATAGTTTTCATAAATACTCACTTTGGTTCTGAAACTAAGTGTTTGTTTGGACGTCCATTCTAACTAGGGTCTCCTATGGTCAGGATGGCTCTGATACCAACTTTTCAACACCCGGATTTTTAATCCCAGATGTCTGTTATGTCATACATCGCAATCCTAGGATTACCATTTTTGCGAGACATAACAGATTGGATATCACAATACATCATTCATTACAAACCATAATAAGGTCTTACACAAATAAAGGATCTCAGGATCCAGTCTTAATACAACAAGTAGTGGAATAAATAATAAGCGTAGCGGTGGGATCCATCTTCAGGGTCACAGGCAATGCTGACGATGGAAGGTAGTCCTAGTTATCATAGTCGTCCTGCTGTCCTTCATCTTGGTAGTCTCCTTCATAGTCTGGCCATAGGAATAGCTAGGGACAAAAGCCATGAGTACTCTTTAAGTACTCGCAAACTATCACTAACAAGTAAGGTAGTTCTAGTGGGAAATGCTAACTCTAAGTTTATTTGTACAGTTAAGTTTGAAACCTAAGCTGAGTTCAGAAACAAAGAAAGATAAAATAAAGTTCTAGAATCACTTAAGTTGGGAAGCTAGTGTCATAGTCACGACCCGGTTGTGGTCAAGTCAAGATTCATCATTCATTCATTAGTCATTTTGAAAACATCTGACAACGGAACAGTATGGCCACTCCAACTATCCATAACCACGGATGCGGCTATTTGAATAGTTTGACACTCTGCAAAGGTGGTACACTTTCACCACAAGATTCAATACATCTGTCAGGGATAACCCTGAATCATCATACTTAGTATGCAGATAATCAAACATAACCTTTCCTTTACACACCCTAGTATAAGATCCTCCCCTATGAGCATGGCCTCCCAACCATGACCATCTATCATCTTGGGCACTACATAGGTGTACAACATTCAGAGGTAGCCTTAGCTCAAACTTCTCCCGCGAGGGAACTAATACTAATGCATATAAACTTCCGGCTAAGCCTTACCCAATTCAGGTATTGTGGTCGTACGGTAAAATTGGAATGGTATCACATCCGAACCCAACCATCAGTTTTGTAGAAGGGCTAAGGCTCATGCCTCAACATTTTCATCATCATAAACCATTTGTGTTTCTCAACACATGTCAAAACATCTCAATAGAATGACTCATCATTCCAAGGTTTTCACAAGTCATTTTCACCAAGTAATCCCATATAAAGTGACTCAAGTTTTAGTTTAGCCATAAACTACTAAGTTAAGAGTGTTCACTAATGGGGGATGCTAAGATCAATCTCATGCCATAGAATGACATCTAAGTTTATCTAGATAGGTAAAGTTTTATACTTTTAATGCTACCTTCAAACAAGTAAAGGATTTTGGTAAAGTAAAGAAAGTAAAGCTTGTAAATAGAATTTGGAGTAGGTGTAAGTAAAAGGGCATAACCAAAGCATGCCTAATGCATTTACTTAGGTCGTCTGGTTTGCAAAGTCTAGCTTGCATTGTTAATGATGGCTTGCCTTGTGTAGTGAAGTGGTTGAAGTTTTCTTCCTCCTCCTCTTGGTAGAACCCCTCCTCCTCGGAAGCTTGGTCGGTACTATCGTCTATACGGGATACGCAATCACCAAACAAAGATTAACTAGTCTACTGAGCACACTAGGGCACATAGTTGATGATCTATTATCATCACAAGCATCACAAGGTTTAATTAACTAGCTTCCTTCTTTTTATTTGAGAAAAGTAATTTCTACTCATTCAAATTAACTTAGATTTAATATTCTCCTATTAAAATATGGGATCATGTGGACACATGTCATCACCACATATTCTAACATATGGGAATGGGATTTAAATGTTGGATCACATTTTAATAAGTTTAAGTTGAATACTTAATGATTTAAAGTGACTAGAAATGCCTATATAGCATTATTTTGGTACTAGTCCAAAGTCACTGCATGCAAACTTCAATATTATTACATATTTATATAGGTATGGTTAAATGTGATTTTTGAGAGTTGGAATCAACTCAAAAGCTATTATGGTTGATTTTAGAAAAATGTTTGAATGTGCAAATGCTTCTCTCTTGTTATTTTTACTAGGAGAGATCTCTAACTCTAAATGTTTTAAATCCAACGGGCTTGGATATAGATTTTCATTACCTTTCCAAAAAACATGGAATCACTCCATTTGGATTTGTAAAACTGTTTGAATTGATTTTTGAACTAAGGGACATAATTGATTTTAAGTCTAAATAGAACAACCTAATTTGAATTAACTGGGTCAGCGCGGGAAACTAAATGGGCCGGCCCAGTAATGCTCAGCGGCGCAGAGGGCGACTGGCCAGGGGGTCAACCTGTCAACTGGCACATAAAACCCGAAACGGTACGGGGCGATCAGGACCACACGATTAGAACACAGATCGACGGTCCACGGTCGTCGTCGACAACGGACTCATCGCCGACGAGACCGAACCCTAAACAACCGGTAGGGGTTTACTGGGGACTTACCAGGGCTCCAGCTAGTGCGGCGAGGCAGGCAAATGAACTAGACGACGACAACGAGCTCAGGCGAAGTCGCGGCAGGGGCTGAGGTGGACGAAATTGACGACCACTTCTCCTCCTATGCAGCGGCTACCTCCGGCGGAATTCCGGCGATGTGCTGCTCGAGCGGCTCCGGCGAGAGAGGGGAAACGATCAATGGAGAGAGGGGAGTGGAATGGTGCGGGGGAGGCCTCCTTATATAGGCTCGACGGTGAGGCAGTGAGGCATGGGTGCGGCTCGTCTGTGACGGTGATACAGGGGGCTACCAGCGTGGGCGAGGTAGGCGGATGGTGGGCGGTCTGCTGGCGGTCAGCTACGACGCAATGGCGCGGCTAGGGGCGGTGCCAAACGGTCGGGGGCTTCACGTGCTCTAGGAGACAGAGGTTGTGCTCGACGGTGATCATGGCGACTTTGGGTCACGCGGCGGTGCACGGCCATGTCTGGCGGGTTGCGGGGTTCAAGGCGGAGCGGTGTGCGTGATTTGGTGTCGAGGCGCGATCTGTGGCGTGCTGGCTGCGATCGCACTCTGGTGTACTCTGGATGCACGAAGAGAGAAAGGGCGGTGATGCGCTCGACTTTCGACGTAGAGCTCGTTGGGAACCCCAAGAGGAAGGTACGATGAGCACAGCAGTAAGTTTTCCTTCAGCTATGAAACCAAGGTTTAATCGAACCAGTAGGAGCAAGGAAACACCCCAAAGGTGTTACTAGCTGATCTTTAGCAGGGCGCACTACCGGTGCTAGTAGCAACATGGAGACCTGCACAACACAACCACAAAACTTTGTCCCCAACTTGCGATGAGGTTGTCAATCTCACCGTGTTTTGCGGAAAACAAAGGATTAAACGTAACGAATGGAAAGAAGTAAAAGTTTGCAGAAAGTAAACACAAAGCAGTAAAAGATTGTAGATTGTATGTAAAGAAAAGGACCGGGATCCATAGTTCACTAGAGGTGGCTCTCCTTAGATAAATAACATGCTGGGTGAACAAATTACAGCGGGGCAATTGACAAACACCGAGAAAGCAATACATGCATATACTAATCATCTTGACTCCTTTGAGACTTGATTGGGCATTACAACATAATACATAGACCGCCATCCAACTGCATCTATGAATAATAATCCACCTTCAGGTTATCATCCGAACCCCCTCCAGTATTAAGTTGCAAGCAACAAATTATTGCTTTACGAACTGCGTGTAAAGTAAACAATACGATTGTTCTATGAACAAAGGATTGTTGTTTTCTCCCTAGTAGCAACAGCACATCTAGTACCTTAGAGATTTCTGTTACTTCCCCAGATTACGAGAGGCATGAACCCACTATCGAGCATAAATACTAACTCTTGGAGTTGCTAGCATCTACTTGGCCAAGATAGCTACTAACAACGGAAAGCATGCAAGATCTCAAATAACAAAGACATGATAGAATCAATAATCAATCTGAAATAGCATCTCAATATCCATCGGATCCCCGCAAACACAACATGTAATTATTAAAAATAGATGATCTTGATCATGAACGGAGCTCACAAGATGTAAACATGAAAGCACAAAGGAGGAGAAACCAGCCATCTAGCTACTACATGCATCCGTAGTCCAAGGATGAACTACTCACGCATCTCACCGGAGGCTTGCATGGTGATGAAGAAGGCCTCTAGGGTGAATTCCCCTCTCCGGCAGGGTGCCGGGAAGAGCATCAGATCCCTCCCGATCTAGGGATGGAGATGACGGCGGCTACAGACAGTTTCGTGCATTTTTTGATCGGGTACTTAGGGTTTTCGTCCCGAGGGCAACTTATAGGCGGAAGGAGAGGCCGAGGGGGTGCCGAGAGCCACCACACCACCCCCTGGCGCGGGCCAGGCCTGGCCGCGTGGCCAGGTGGTGTGGCCGGCCCCTGGCCCTTCTCCGTCTCGTATTCTGGCACTTGATCCCCTCCGGAAAAATAGGCACTTTGGCTTTTGTCCCGTCCAATTCCGAGAATATTCATTTTCTGACTTTCCTGGAACCAAAAACAGCAGAAAATAGGCAGCTGGCACTGTGGCTCTTGTTAATAGGTTAGTCCAAGAAATCATATGAAAAGTACTCCAAAGTTGGAACAAAACAAAAAAAAGTGGATAAAACCAAGCATGGAACATCAAAAATTATAGATACATTTGCAATGTATCAGCATCCCCAAGCTTAACTCTAGCTCGTCCTCGAGTAGGTAAGTGATAAAAAGAAATAATTTTTGAGGTGACATGCACCATCAAAGACTTGATCAAAGTATTTGCAAAACATTCAAAGCTGGGATCATAGTACTTCAATCATAACATGAAAGACAAAGTTCTAGCAATAAGCAAAGAAACTATGATGCAACATGAAAAGGCACGAACAAAAGATTCATGAATAACAATGCTTTGCAAGACGTTTGTTTGTTTCACATAAAGAAAACATAGCATAAAAGTATTCAGCTTGTCCATCAATAGAGTAGCAAATATAAATGCATAGGACACCTTCAAAGTTCATAAGAGTGACTAGATACAATAGTTTCAAACAAGCAATAACAAGTTATGCATCAATCAACTAGTCTTGGGACAATGCACATAGAACTAAGAATGACCACTATGCTCTCAAAGTAGGTGCATAAAGATAGAAGGTGGAGACTCAATATAATGGTGGAAGAAAGGCCTTTTGTAAAAGGAAGTAGGGATTCAAGTCTCATAAAGAGCTTCCAAAAATTATGGTACTTATAGCTTTCAGCTCTCATTTCCCCTATCATAAGCATCTTGAAGGTGATTAAGCTTAAAGTGATACAACTAAGAGGATATGCTTGACAAGTTATAAACAAAAATCTCATACCCCTTACTTACGAAGACCAATCCTCATGCTACTCAACTTCAGTCACGAGTAAGCTCTTGTCATGATAAGTATATGTGTATCATTAAGAACCGCCAACAGGGTACCCGTTGCACATGATACGGGAGCTTTCCCATAATCAAAATGACATGGCAAGCAGACAATGAGCATCTCATCGATCTTTTTATTTGCTATTTGCATAGTTTTTATTGAGGATGCTTCATAGAGTGCTCATTATGGTGATGCTGCAAGTTTCCACCATGATTAGGCATGGCTTAGGCTAGCGACCCAAGCATTTCTATAACACACATACAAACTCCATGATCTTACAAGTTCCACTTTTATTTCACACCGCCGAGATCCGTAAGCAAAAGAACATGATATCAACGGGGTACAAAGTACAGGTGCAATGTTGAAAGCGTTCCCCATGAAGCATGGTTCTGCTAATTTCAACTTATAAAGCGCTAGCATATACGCAACAAAGAAGGACCCAATGGTTCAAGTTTATTAGGGGCAAAAAGTAAAGTGTGCCATCAAGTTCGTGAGAGCTTTAATCACTAGTTTTCTCATAACAAGTGGAAGGTAAACAAAAGCATGAATATACTTGGAATAGCATAAGCTAGTAGGTAGGTATGGTGGACTCTTTGGAAAAACATGGTTTAGGGAGTTGGATGCATGAGTGGAAGTCATACTTTGTTGTGGAGGCTAGCAAAAGACTGGGAGCGACAAACTAAGAGAGCAATAATGGCCAAAATCATGCAGAGCGACAAAACATCATTGATCAAAGCATAAAGTGATACTACAAGTTGAAAACTAAAGGATCATAAAGGCTATGCTGACTTGAGATAGTCATAACATGGTGTGAGCATGTGCCAAGTCAACCCAAATAAAGCATCACAGGAGAATACCACTATACTATGCTTTAATATGCTAAAACAACACATGATTCATCCAAGGCACATTAAGCAATCTTCAATTGTTTATAACAAGTCATGCTACAACAAAGAATACTAAGCATAAGGCCAAAGCAGTGTCAAGAATGGCATGACAAAGCATAGGCCACTGTCAAAAACGAGCTCTTTTTACCACAAAAGTATGAACTTTCCTACTCTTTTCCAAACCAAACCAAACTATTTGCAAACCAAATGTATGAAAGAGGGGGTCCAACCAATTTATTCAGAAAAATAAGCAAACCAAGCAAAATAAAAACCAAAACAAAAAATGAAAAAGAAGACGCTCCATGAACAACACAACTGTGCATGAAACAATAAAAATGAAGCGTTTGGAAGAAACCTGGGATTTTTATTGATGAAGGGGATGCCTTGGGCATCCCCATGCTTTGACGCTTGTACTTCTTAGATATTTCTTGGGATGACACATGTGGCATCCCCAAGCTTGAGCTTTAGTCCATCCTTCATCTTATTACTCATTCCTTCCATACACCTGAAAATTTTCCTTCATACAAAACTTCACACAATCTCATTAACAACATTAGTGCACTTAAGATAAATAAGTCTCAAAGTTCAGTTCTAACACCAAATAAACTTCCATTAGAACACTAGATACTGTAGCACTTCCCTCAAAAAGCTCAATTCCCCAAAGGAACTCAAGAAGGAACTAACAAGAAGCAAATGCAGAAAATGGCAGAAATCTGTCAAAACAGACCAGCAGGTAAAGACGAATTATTTCGAAGACCTTATGTTGCTCAAATCAAAAAGTGTTGAACTAACGAAAGTTATATAACAACCTGGGTTAGAAGCAAAAAAAATTACAGCTCAATCGGACATACATAGCTCTCTCACGATTTTTTACGGCGAAGCACAAAAATCTGTTTCGGGACAGCAACTTTTCCAATCATTACTTCTCTCTCATTAGAGGTTACTCTTGGCACAAAAAGCAAATAAAAAGGATAAGGAGAATTTATTACAGAGGTAATAACTTCCAAGACTCATCTAAACTCTTGGGTTATCTCCCAACAAGTACTTTTCTTTAACGCCTTTAAGTTAGGCATGAAAATTTGAGAAGATGCTCTCATAGGAAATATGAATTGAAGTAAAAGAGAGCATCAAGAAGCAAATTCAAAACACATTTAAGTCTAACCCACTTCCTATGCAGAGGAATCTTGTATGCAAATAAATGCACAAAGAACAAAGTGACAGGCATAGGAAGATAAATCAAAAGTAACTTCAAAACTTTCAGCACATAGAGAGGTGTTTCATTACCATAAAAACTTCTACAACCATATTTTCCTCTCTCATAATAATTTTCAGTAGCCTCATGAATAAACTCAACAATATAACTCACATAAGGCATGCTTTTCATGATCTATGAGCACTAGAGCTTTATTATAAACATTTTCAAAAGAATCCTCAGGAACATAACATTCACCCTCCTTTGATAAGCATGGGGGACAATAAAATAATGTAAGGGATAAAGAGTTACTCTCATTAGAAGGTAGGCATGGGTAGATCCATTCTTCCTCCTTTTGTCCATCACTCTCCTCCTCCTTTTCATCTAATGAGCTTTCGGGTTTAGCAATTTCATCTTCCATGGTTCTAGAAGGCGGTGGTTCATCTATTACCTTAGCAGTCATAATACTGTTCCCAAATAGGAAAATGAGTGAGCTATCCATAATGAAATAGTGATTGGAGCAGAGCTAGTCATAAAGGCAACTTAAGAAAGGAACTAATTTAGAACTAATTTTTTTTGGGTTTTTTAAGAACAAAACAAGCAAAAAGAAACTAAGCAAAACAAAAATAACAGAGTAAAGAGATTGGTTATGAGGGACTCCCCTTGTGAAGATGTCCTTGACTCCCCGGCAACGGCGCCAGAAAATCTCGATGCGCTCGACTTTCGACGTAGAGATCGTTGGGAACCCCAAGAGGAAGGTACGATGAGCACATCAGTAAGTTTTCCCTCAGTTATGAAACCAAGGTTTAATCGAACCAGTAGGAGCAATGAAACACCCCAAAGGTGTTACTAGCTGAGCTTTGGCAGGGCGCACTACCGGTGCTAGTAGCAACATGGAGACCTGCACAACACAACCACAAAACTTTGTCCCCAACTTGCGATGAGGTTGTCAATCTCACCGTGTTTCGCGGAAAACAAAGGATTAAACGTATCGAATGGAAAGAAGTAAAAGTTTGTAGAAAGTAAAAACAAAACAGTAAAAGATTGTAGATTGTATGTAAAGAAAAGGACCGGGATCCATAGTTCACTAGAGGTGGTTCTCCTTAGATAAATAACATGCTGGGTGAACAAATTACAGTGGGGCAATTGACAAACACCGAGAAAGCAATACATGCATATACTAATCATCTTGACTCCTTTGAGACTTGATTGGGCATTACAACATAATACATAGACCGCCATCCAACTGCATCCATGACTAATAATCCACCTTCAGGTTATCATCCGAACCCCCTCCAGTATTAAGTTGCAAGCAACAGATTATTGCTTTACAAACTGCGTGTAAAGTAAACAATACGATTGTTCTATGAACAAAGGATTGTTGTTTTCTCCCTAGTAGCAACAGCACATCTAGTACCTTAAAGATTTCTGTCACTTCCCCAGATTACCAGAGGCATGAACCCACTATCGAGCATAAATACTAACTCTTGGAGTTGCTAGCATCTACTTGGCCAAGATAGCTACTAACAACGGAAAGCATGCAAGATCTCAAATAACAAAGACATGATAGAATCAATAATCAATCTGAAATAGCATCTCAATATCCATCGGTTCCTCGTAAACACAACATGTAATGATTACAAATAGATGATCTTTATCATGAACGGAGCTCACAAGATCTAAACATGAAAGCACAAAGGAGGAGAAACCAGCCATCTAGCTACTACATGGATCCGTAGTCCAAGGATGAACTACTCACGCATCACACCGGAGGCTTGCATGGCGATGAAGAAGGCCTCCAGGGTGAATTCCCCTCTTCGGCAGGGTGCCGGGAAGAGCTTCAGATCCCTCCCGATCTAGGGATGGATATGACGGCGGCTATAGACTCTTTCGTGGATTTTTTGATTGGGTACTTAGGGTTTTCGTCCCGAGGGCAACATATAGGCGGAAGGAGAGGCCGAGCGGGTGCTGGGAGCCACCACACCACCCCCTGGTGCGGGCCAGGCCTGGCCACGCGGCCAGGTGGTGTGGCCGGCCCCTGGCCCTTCTCCGTCTCGTATTCTGGCACTTGATCCCCTTCGGAAAAATAGGCACTTTGGCTCTTGTCCCGTCCAATTCCGCGAATATTCATTTTTTGACTTTCCTGGAACCAAAAACAGCAGAATACAACTAGCTGGCACTGTGGCTCTTATTAATAGGTTAGTCCAAGAAATCATATGAAAAGTACTCCAAAGTTGGAACAAAACACAAGAAAGTGGATAAAACCAAGCATGGAACATCAAAAATTATAGATACATTTGCAATGTATCAGGCGACGATGCTCTGGGGTGGTCCAGTGGCTATCTGCGTCCGTGGGGTGGACCGTGGGCGGTGGTGAGGTGGTGCCTTGCTTCCTGGAGCAGCGGAGAAGGGCTGGTGGTCTGCTGTAGTTCGGGCACGATCGACCGACGATCATGGCGTCCGGGCGGCATGGCACTGGTGCCAGGGGCTAGGGATAGGGGTGGTTTTGTTCTGGTTGGGCCTGGGGGATACCAAGGTGATTAATGCACACCAATTGGCTCGACAAGATTTGCTCCAAAACAGTGTTAGTTAGGCCAAAAATTCTCTCCCTGCCACCTGTTCGATCAAATGGCCACATGAGAGAAAGTTTTGGATTTTTGAAAGATTTTTGGTGGAGTGGTGTAACTCATGCTTGAGCATCTAGGTTTGCTTGGGATTTTTAAATGGAGTTCATTTGAGTGGTTTTTGAATTAGTGTGATCTTGATACATACACTAGATTCAATTTTCAAATGTTATTTAAAATTAGAGTTTGAAAGTTTTTGGAAAATCACAAAGTGGGCCTTGGCACATCACTACTTGTACTAGCAAGGGGTGCAAAGAACCACAATTGTTTCTGTTGTCATTTGAGTCCTAGGAACACCCAAAGTGCCCTAGTTAGTTAAAATGGCACAAATGACCATTTCCTTATTTTATTATTTTTTATTTCTTTTTCTTTAGGATTTGTTTGGGAATGATCTACATGATGTGGAATTCACCTTAGAATCATTTTACAACCAATGGATCACTCAAACATGGCAATTCAAAACAACTCCTAAATTTAATGCACACCCATATGAATGCTTAAATATTTTATATGAAAAACTTTTTGTTAACCACAAATTGGGTATATTTGATCTTGATTAACTTTGGATTAAGTTTTGGGATGTTACAGGTATATGGAAGTAACACACATGCAATGACTCTAGCTTTGGTTCATGAAAAGAACAGACATGCAATGACACTAGTGGATCCATGTTTGGTTCATGAGAAGAACACACATCCAATGATACTGGTGGATCCTTATGTGGTTTGTTTAGAAGAACACACATGCAATGACACAAGGTGGATCCTTATGTGGTTTGTGAAAAGAACAAACATGCAATGCCACTGGTTGTGATTCATGAAAAGAACAGACATGCAATGACACTGGTGGATCCATATGTGGTTTGTCCAAAGGAACACACATGCAATGACACTAGGTGTGGTTAATGAAAAGAACAGACATACAATGAGACGGGTGGAGCCATGTGTGGTTTATGGAAGTACCAGACAAGCAATGACTCTAGCTGTGATTCATGAAAAGAACAGACATGCAATGACACTGGTGGATCCTTATGTGGTTTGTGAGAAGAACTGACATGCAATGACACTATGTGCGGTTCATGAAAAGAACAGACATGCAATGACACTGGGTGTGGTTCATGAAAAGAACAGACATGCAATGACACCGGTGTATCCATGTGTGGTTTATGGAAGTAACAGACATGCAATGACTCTAGCTGTGGTTCATGAAAAGAACAGACATGCAATGACACTGGTGGCTCCATGTGTGGTTCATGGGAAGAACACACATCCAATGACACTGGTGGATACTTATGTGGTTTGTTTAGAAGAACACACATGCAATGACACTAGGTGGATCCTTATGTGGTTTGTGAAAAGAACAGACATGCAATGACACTGGCTGTGATTCATGAAAAGAACAGACATGCAATGACACTGATGGATCCTTATGTGGTTCATGAAAAGAACTGATATGCAATGACACTAGGTGTGGTTCATGAAAAGAACAGACATGCAATGACACCGGTGGATCCATGTGTGGTTTATGGAAGTAACAGACATGCAATGACTCTAGCTGTGGTTCATTAAAAGAACAGACATGCAATGACACTGGTGGATCCATGCGTGGTTCATGAGAAGAACACACATCCAATGACACTGGTGGATCCTTATGTGGTTCATGAAAGGAATAGACATGTAGTGACACTGGTGGATCCTTATGTGGTTTGTCTAGAGGAACACACATGCAATGACACTAGGTGGATCCTTATGTGGTGTATTTGGAAGAACACACATGAAATGACACTAGGTGAATCCTTATGTGGTTTGTGAAAAGAACAGACATGCAATGACACTGGCTATGACTCATGAAAAGAATAGACATGCAATGACACTGGTGGATCCATATGTGGTTTGTCAAGAGGAACACACGTGCAATGACACTGGGTGTGGTTCATTAAAAGAACAGACATGGAATGACACTAGTGGATCCATGTGTGGTTCATGAGAAGAACACACATCCAATAAGATTGGTGGATCCTTATGTGGTTTGTTTAGAAGAACAGACATGCAATGACACTAGGTGGATCCTTATGTGGTTTGTGAAAAAAACAGACATGCAATGACACTGGCTGTGATTCATGAAAAGAACAGACATGCAATGACACTGGTGGATCCATATGTGGTTTGTCTAGAGGAACACACATGCAATCACACTGGGTATAGTTAATGAAAAGAACAGACATGCAATGCCACTAGTGGATCCATGTGTGGGTTATGGACGTAACAGACATGCAATGACTCTAGCTGTGATTCATGAAAAGAACAGACATGTAATGACACTAGTGGATCCTTATGTGGTTTGTGAGAAGAACTGACATGCAATGACACTGGGTGTGGTTCATGAAAAGAATAGACATGCGATGACACTAGGTGTGGTTCATGAAAAGAACAGACATGTAATGACACCGGTGGATCCATGTGTGGTTTATGTAAGTAACAGACATGCAATGACTCTAACTGTGGTTCATGAAAAGAACAGACATGCAATGACACTGGTGGATCCATGTGTGGTTCATGAGAAGAACACACATACAATGACACTGGTGGATCCTTATGTGGTTTGTTTAGAAGAACACACATGCAATGACACTAGGTGGATCCTTATGTGGTTTGAGAAAAGAATAGACATGCAATGACACTAGTTGTGATTCATGAAAAGAACAGACATGCAATGACACTTGTGGATCCATATGTGGTTTGTCCAGAGGAACACACATGCAATGACACTAGGTGTGGTTAATGAAAATAACAGACATGCAATGACACTGGTGGATCCATGTGTGGTTTATGGAAGTAACAGACATGCAATGACTCTAGCTGTGATTCATGAATAGAACAGACATGCAATGACACTGGTGGATCCTTATGTGGTTTGTGAGAAGAACCGACATGCAATGACACTGGGTGTGGTTCGGGAAAAGAACAGACATGCAATGACACTAGGTGTGGTTCATGAAAAGAACATACATGCAATGACACCGGTGGATCCATGTGTGGTTTATGGAAGTAACAGACATGCAATGACTCTAGCTATGGTTCATGAAAAGAGATAACATGCAATGAAACTGGTGGATCCATGTGTGGTTCATGAGAAAAACACACATACAAACACTGGTGGATCCTTATTTGGTTTGTTTAGAAGAACACACATGTAATGACACTAGGTGGATCCTTATGTGGTTTGTGAAAAGAACAGACATGCAATGACACCGGCTGTGATTCATGAAAACAACAGACATGCAATGACACTGGTGGATCCTTATGTGGTTCATGAAAATAACTAACATGCAATGACACTGGGGTGGTTCATGAAAGGAACAGGCATGCAATGACACTGGTGGCTCCATGTGTGTTTTATGGAAGTAACAGACATGCAATGACTCTAGCTGTGGTTCATGAAAAGAACAGACATGGAATGACACTGGTGGATCGATGTGTGGTTCATGTGAAGAACACACATCCAATGACACTGGTGGATCCTTATGTGGTTCATGATAAGAACATACATGCAGTGACACCGGTGGATCCTTATGTGGTTCGTCTAGAGGAACACACATGCAATGACATTAGGTGGATCCTTATGTGGTTTGTTTTGAAGAACACACATGCAATGACACTAGGTGGATCCTTATGTGGTTTGTGAAAAGAACATACATGCAATGACACTAGCTGTGATTCATGAAAAGATCAGACATGCAATGACACTGGTGGATCCATATGTGGTTTGTCTAGAGGAACACACATGCAATGACACTGGGTGTGGTTAATGAAAAGAACAGACATGCAATAACACTGGTGGATCCATGTGTGGTTTATGGAAGTAACAATAATGCAATGACTCCAGCTGTGGTTCATGAAAAGAACAGACATGCAATGACACTGGTGGAACCTTATGTGGTTTGTGAGAAGAACTGACATGCAATGACACTGGGTGTGGTTCATGAAAAGAACAGACACGCAATGACACTGGATCCAAGTGGGAGGATTGTCTACTGTTCGCGGAATTCTCCTACAATAACAGCTATCAAGCCAGTCTGAAGATGGCACCCTTCTAGTTCCTCTATGGAAGAAAGTGTAGAACCCCTCTGAACTGGACTGAGACCAGAGAGAGCCAATTCTTCGGCCCTGATGTGATCAAGACAGCAGAGGAGCAAGTCCAGCTAGCTCGTGACCGCTTGAGAGCTGCTCAATCTCGCCAGAAGAGCTATGCCGACACCAAACACCGCGATGTGAGTTTCAACAAGGGAGACTTCGTGTCTCCCTTCTCAAGGGAATGCAACGGTTTCATGAGAAAGGGAAGCTCGCCCCAAGGTACAACGAGCCCTTCAAGATCATCGCTCAATGAGGAAAGGTGTCATATCAAATAGAGTTACCCAAAGAATTGGTAGAGTTCCATAACGTCTTCCATGTGTCCCAACTCTAGACGTGTCTTCAAGCACCCAACAAGCCCGAAACATTCAAGGAGATTGACTATCATGCCATTGACCTCAACCGTGATCTAACCTATCGAGAGGTGCCCGTCAAAATAATAGAGAAAGCCAATCGACTCACCTGGTGTCGAAACATAAACTTCTACAAGGTCCAATGGAGCAACCATTCGGAAGAAGAAGCCACCCGGTGTCGAAACATAAACTTCTACAAGGTCCAACGAGAGGACTACCTCAAGAAGGAATTTCCCCATCTCCTATCAGCGAAACCAGTAAATCTCCGGACGAGATTCTTTTAAGAGGGGAAGGTCTGTAACATCCCATCTTTTCCATCTATGTTTGTGAGGGTTAGGAAGATAGAAATTAGGGGGAAATAAAACTTTCTCTACTTCTTTACATATGAGCATACTTTTACTAGATTACTAAATCACTTGTGTTGCCTTGGTAGTGTTGCTTGCTAATCTACATGCTTGAATGACCACCAAGGGTCATATTAGCTAGTCTCCCCACAAGCTTAGAATTTGGCTAAGTCATATGAACCTAGTTTTATTCCAACTTTGGAGCTTTGGTTTGAATAAAACCCTTCCCTTTTCTACCATGCAAAGGCACCATGTGGTACCATGTTTTGAGCATTTGAGAACCCCACCTTAGCCCTGGTTAAACCACAAGCTTAAGCCCCTTGCATGTAAGCGTTTTTCTCACTAGAAGCCATTTAGTGCATGACCACCTTAAATTGTCCACTGTTTGGATGATCATTGTAAACACATGGCTGTGATCTAGGAGGCAACCAAGACCTGGACATGTTCACCTAGTATCCCTCTACACCCCCATTCCTTCCCCACTGCCATTGGTGGCCCTAGCTCGGCTTGGCAAGCTCCCAAAGTGGCCATCTCATCAACTATACCCTAGATCACCAAAACCCTCTCCTCACTTGCTGTGAACCACGTCACCCCTGGCACGATGCCTCACCACCCCAGAAAACGCCCTGCACTCCCCCAGGTCACGTGCACATGATGGCACCCTCCAAAAGAGAGAGACAAGGGAGATCTTGGGAAAACTTGCCAAGCCTTGAAACCAGCGGCCCCTCCCTCTCTTCAGTCACGTCTGGCCCTACCCGGATGGCTCCAACTCCCTAGGCACCATCTCCACCCTTCCCCTCGCTCTCCCGCGCACCCAGCTACCCCCAATCCCCGGCACCCACCTCAGCAAAAACCCCTCGGCCTCGCCCTCTCTCTTCTTCTCCTAGTACAAAAACTCGCGGAGGGACAGAGGAGCACCTTGCCACCCTACGACACCCCTACCCTACCTACCTCCCAGGCCCTAGCTAGGCAGACCGCGTGCTGCAGCCCCATGCTGTTCCGTCGAACAGCTTGCAGGAAGCAAGCAGCTGTCATCGCCCTCTCACTCTCCAGTAGGCCCGGCCAGCCCCGAGGAGAGACCATCCCCAGATCGTCCCACTACGTCGCCACCGCCCCTCCTGACCAACCTGAGCTCCCTTGCGACCCCACTGCCTCGTCGTGCACCCGGTGCACCGTGGACGAGCCCAACTCGTTAAGTAGCTCCCCCACCCCTTACACGCTCCTCCCGCTCCTCATTTCGCTCCCAGAGCTCCCTAGTACCACCTAGAGCAGAGGCAGAGCCTCTCACCCTCCCCTCCCCCACTGCCATTTCTCTCTGTCTCGGTGCCGACAATGAACGGGAAGGTTCTGCAGCCCCTGCTCCGCCCTTTCCCCGTTCTTCCCCTCCACTTCACTCGCCTCTCGAAACCATCCCTAATCCCCCTCCTCTAGCTGCTTCTCGTCAACAGGTACGACGGAGCTACGAGGAGGCCGAGAGTTCCGAGCCGTGCCGTTGCTGACGCGGCGCATCCAGTCACCCGGAGTAGACGTGCCGCACCTCGTTCGACTCCCCGCCCTTAACCGCATTGAGCCACGCCGCCGCCAACCCATCTCCGTCCCAGGGTAAGCCTCCCCGCCGCCCGCCAGTGCCGCTAGGGTTTTCCCCTCATCGGCGTCGAGTCCGGCGAGCACGACGAAGCTAGGCCATTAGATTTGTTTTAGATCCAACGGCCAGCAGAGCCCAATACCCCTTCGCCCCCTTTGTGCCTATGACACGCGGGCCGCACGGCGGGATTTGAATCCCCCGCCCTCCCGCGTAGGCCACCGTGTACGCGGGCCGGCCCAGCTTTCTAGCAGGCCGTGACCCAGCCTCTGCACTGCTTTCTTTTTATTTTTTAGGCCATTTTAAGTCCCAGAAATCTGTTCTATAGCTTTAATTCCACCAAATATTCTCTGGGTAGTATTTTAGTATGGTTCAAATTTTTTGGAGTAGCCTAAGTAATTAGATATTGCATGGCACTGGTAGCTAGTCAAAAGCATGTATGTGCTTTTGTTGAGAATTATTGTGGTAAAATTTATTTGTTTTGAGTATTTAATTTGTAGCTTTATTTCTGGAGCTCAGAAATTTGTGAAACAAATTTCCAGGCATTGCATGTGAACTTTCCTACTGAGAAAAACTTGAATCATCCAATTTGGATGTGTGTAGCCTCTGTTCTCATTTTTCCAAGAAATGGACAGAAGGTTTTTAGTTAAATTCCAAAGGTTATTGTGAAGCTAATTTTGGGATGAAACCAACTCCCGGAGTTAGGCCTCTATTAGTACTACTTATTCCTGGAAGGGCATAATTTTTGGCTCTATAGTTCTTCCCTGAAGATTTTAGTACTAGATTCAGTACTGTTCTCAGTATTTTATTGATTAAAAATCAACCCTCTTAGATAAAAATATGAAACCAGTGGGGTTGGCTTTGTATTCTCTATGGCTACTCAGAAATATAATTTGTGGTCATTGTACACCAACTTGTTTTGGTCGAATCATCTGCTTGTGTGCTAATCTAGTCTTAACCATTAAAATCACCAAATAAGTTTTAATTAACCTTTTTGATTGATTCCAATGGCATTGTATGGCTAGGATCTGTATCTACTTCTGCTTGGTTGGGTTAGTTCAGTTGAGATTTTGTTCTGTAGTGATTGTGGTGTTTGTGCTATGAATGGTGATTGGTGTTGTGGTTTGATTATATTTCCCCTTTTCGACGATAGATACGAACGGGGACGAGTTTGAGGAAGGTACTTGGGAAGATTTTAAATAAGAGGACCAGGAACAAGATGCCACTCAAGGCAAGCCACCTACAAGTTCATGAGACTTGTCCCACCTCTAGTTTATGCATTCCGTTTTACTTACTCTTACTATTGCATTGTTTTACTCGCTATACTGATTTTATATCTATTATGGTATTGGTTTGGCTCCACGAAACTTATGCCTATGGTACTATTTAAGTACTCACCCTTGGTATTACATATCCCTACCCTAGTAGTTAAGGTGGTATGCTACACCACAACCACTTGGAAACCCCGGTTTAGCCTAACAAAAACTCTAGGTTGGGAACCCGATGGCAAGAAGGGTTTTTACGAAAGTTTTGGACATAAAACCTTGGCAAGTGGGACATGCTGAGAGAGTTTTGAAATGAGTTTGGTTCTGAACCACAAGTGGTGGCACTAAAGAAGGAGATAAAGGAAAAAATGTTTTTGAAAACGCACCTGGTTCTATGTAGTTTCGCTAGAACAACTACCCCGTGCAACCACACTACCCCTATATGGGAAGGGACTTGACCCAAAAGTGGTCCTCTATGATGCAAGTGCCTCGCAACTACTACAGGGGATCGCGATCCCCGGAGTCTGGGCCTTCTCCCTTAAAGGTCCATGTGGGACATCGACCTGGAGAAGGAACGAACTGTCTGTGGACAGCCAGGCGTTACTATGAGCCCCTCATTGAAAGCGCCCATTGTGTAAAGTGTAAAATGCGCTCCGGTTGGTCCTCGGTACCCGACGTCCCGGTTTTGAGGGGAGCAACACTCATAGGGTAGGCGCTTATGTGTTAAGAGTGGATTATCAGGAAGGTCTCGTCCGATTATCCAAAACCCGCATACTAGTGTCTGACGATCCGCGACTGTCTGCGACGGATTTATCGGATCTTGTGGGGAAAGTGTACAACCTCTGTAGAGCGTAAATCTATTCGAATAGCCGCGTTCGCGGTCATGGAAAGTTGGAAATGTTGCTGCGTAGCGGTGCTGATTTTTATTTTATAAAAAGGTTTTCAAAAAATATTTGGCCATGGGATGGTCGAAGGGAATGGAGGATGGACCATGGGATGGTCGGACCTAGTTGAAGTATTGGTCATGGGATGACCATGTTGGAAGTGAATAACAAGGTTAATCCCATCCTAGTAGTTCAAGTTTTCCCAACTACTTTACACAAAAAGGTTTGAGTCGTACTAGCGTAGAGTTTATATCCTTAAGAGGTACTACAAATAACCCCTTTGGATCCATCCTATCCACAACCATATTGCATACTTCTTGTTCATCCTTTGTATGGTGGTTTGCGAGTACATTCAAAGTACTCACTGGCAATGTTCCCTGGCTATCAACTTGGTCAGATTATGAGCAGGATGAAGGAGACGATGGAGGGTACGGCGATGACTTCGCGAACTAGGGCGTTACTCCGAGTCAGGCAGCTATTGTGCTATGGCTTAACTCGGGTCCCCCGCGCAGTACGAGTACAATAAGTCTTACAATAATAGTCTTACAACTTTTCTCCATTGGCACAAATAGATAATAGCAGCGGTACTAATAAACGCGGGGGACCCGAGGCAAGCCATAGCACAACAGGTGCCTGACTCGGAGTAACGCCCTAGTTCGCGAAGTCGTCGTCGTACCCTCCATCGTCTGCTTCATCATGCTCATAATCTAACCAAGTTGATAGCCAGGGAACATGGCCAGTGAGTACTTTGATATCATGTCGGTTATGCTCCACGGTGCACTGATCATGGGATCGTGGTGGTTTGCATAATTTGGTAATTCTGGGTGAAAATCCGGGGTCACCATAGACTTGGTATCAGATCCATCCTGACTTTAGGAGCCCCTAGTTAGCCTGGAGGTTAGACACGGACCCCCAAAAAACTATTTTCTCTATAAAGGAAGGAGCTTGGTATTTGCAAAAATAATGCTTATGACTCCTTCCCTCTATTTCGAAAACAACTTGCATTAAATTTAGGTTTTGCATATTTAAAATTTAGCACACTATTCACTAAGTTGAATCTACCTAAAATTTTGTAGATGGCTGTGGTGTTCAACATGTACCGTCAGGTCAGACTGGACTTGCCACTCCAGTTGTTACGCCGGAGATCCAAGGCGCTTTCATTCCCAGGCTGGTTGAAGGAGAGAAGAACTGGTTGGTTGTATGCACCATGAGGGGTGGCATAGTGCCTCCATTCGCTGAGGAGCTGAAGGTGAAAGTATTGGAGAAGGACTGGGGCAATGGTGTATTCCGTGTGGCTCAGGAGGCCCTAGCATGCCTCGCCTATCACCATCGTGACCAACTGGAGGGTACCAAGTTCTATCACTTTGGGAGGCGCCCTCCCCGGGGTTACGCCATTGTGACCCCACATCACTATGACTTCGGTGAGCACATCCACAACATGGAGTATCTCCTGAGGAAGGCCAAGGAAGCTATGGATGATGTTTGCACACGCCTAGACAACAAGACCTTGGAGTATCTCACCCTTGTGGAGGACTTGAGGATCGAGAAGTTGGAGCACGCCCAGACCAAGCTGAACAAGCAGACTGTGGTGGCTAGGAACAAGTGTCTCCTAAAGACCACCAAGGAACAGAAGGAACTCTTGGTGACCATGGAGGCCAGGATAGAAGCATTGGAGGAGGAATGTGTTGAGCTCGACAAGGACAGCGATGACCTGCTAAACGAGATAGATAATGATGCTGCCTATAAGGAGGATTTCAACATGGAGCCGCAAAGTGAACCCGAAGATGATGATCGGATGGATGAGGAGGAAGAGGATCCAGAGGAACACGTTCTTGAGTCTGAGGATGATACCGAGATCATCATTGAGGAGGACACCACCGCACGTCATGACGTGGAGTAGGTTTCACGCTAGTCTATGAGAGCAAGTGAGAATATCGATGTGTCCCCCTTTTTGAGTGGCAATTTGTTTGTCTTCTACTTGCTTGTATGGTTGAACTCGTAGCATTATCTATCTAGCATCGAGATGTGACGCATAAACTTGGTTATTTTGTGGCTAATCCTATGGTTGCGTAATTCCTAAGCACCCCTTATCTCCTATGCATGCCTGCGTGTTGTGATGTTATTTCCTTTTGCACCTTGAGGTTCCGGTTGCGAACCACCCCCTTTGTAACCCCATCCTAACCGTATACCTTCAGGATGGTGCGCCCACGTGGACCCCCTCCACCACCCCCGACCATTGCACATCTCCTGCAAATGTTCATGCAAGACCGCCAAGCTGCCAATGAGGAGAGCCAAGCCAACGTTGCCGCTCTCCAGCAGCTCGTGCAAGCCGTAGCTGGAAACGCCCCCGACCCCGAGGGCGAAGAGCAGAGATCTAGACTTAGGGATTTCCAGAACACCAACCCACCTGTGTTCACCAAATGCACCAACCCACTTGATGCCGATGACTGGCTCCGCACTATTGAGAACAACCTGGAAGTTTCCCGTGTTGGAGAGAATGAGAAAGTCACCTTAGCCACCCACTTCCTCGCGGGTCAAGGAATGACTTGGTGGATCAGCGTCAAGGAAATTCTGCCCGTAGGACAAGCCATCACCTGGGAGGACTTCAAGGAAAGGTTCCGCAAGCATCACATCCCACCTAGTTTGATCAAGATGATGAGGGACCAATTCTGTGACCTGAAGCAGGGAGGAATGTCTGTGCTGCAATATCTGGAGAAGTACACTAATCTGGCCCGGTACGCCCCAGATGACACCAACACTGAAGAGAAGAAGGTGGATACCTTCATGAATGGACTCCAGGATGAACTGCAGTGCCACCTAGTAGCCCAGAGGTTCCAGGAGCTGGATGCCCTTGTTGATGCCGCCATTCTGGTGGAAAACAAGCGCAAGGGAGTGATTGAGAACCGCAAACGCTGGATGATGCAGCAGGGAGGACCCAGTGGCAGAGGCCGCGAAGCAAGCCACCCTCAAGGCCTGCACCCCCACCGTAGAGGACTCCTTCCTATGCTCCGCGCCCCAACAACCCCAACCGCAACTACAACAACCCTCGCCCTGGAGGAGGGAACCCAAGGCCTGCCCCTAGAGGCCCTGTCAACCCCAATGTCTGCCCCAATGCAGCTGGTTGCTTCAACTGTGGACAAGTGGGACACTACTCCCGTGAATGCCCCGAGAGGAAGAAGGATAATGCGCCACGCCCTAATGCAGCCCTCCTGAATCAAGGACATGCCAGGGGAGCCCCAGCCAAGGGTGCTGCCCCCAAGAAGCATGCCAATGCTACCAGAGGACATCTAAACCATATCACTGCTGAGCAAGTCCAGAAGCCTCCTGACATTGTTCTGGGTACGTTCCTTGTCAACTCCATCCCTACTAAAGTATTATTTGACTCTGGGGCCTCACATTCCTTTGTTACTGAACCGTTTGTTGAGAAAAGTGGGATGGAACCTAGCCAACTGAGCAGGCTCATGCTAGTACAAATACCCGGTTCGACAACCAAAACCCAATCCGTCTGCCGAGATATCCCCGTAGTTATCCATGGCATAACCTTCAAGGCCAATCTAATAGTTTTGGGAGCCCAAGGTCTACATGTGATATTAGGAATGGATTGGATGACCAAATATCATGGAATCATAGATTGTGCAAGAAAGGCCATATCCATGACAAGTAGTGAATGTGTACAAGTCGAGTACAAGGCAACTGTGCCCTCATCTCGGATCTATTGCCAGAAGGGTATAGTCAGACCTACCTTAGAGCAAGTACCAATAGTCTGTGAGTATCCAGATGTATTTCTAGAGGAGTTGCCCGGTATGCCCCCTGACCGGGATATCGAGTTCATCATAGAGTTAGTCCCCGGAACAGCCCCCATAGCTTAGAGGCCGTACCATATGAACCCAGAGGAATTGGTCGAGTTGAAGAAGCAATTGGATGACATGGAACACAAGGGTCACATTTAACCGAGTGCCTCCCCTTGGGGATCACCCGTGCTTTTTGTGGACAAAAGAGATGGAACCACCCGACTAGTGACCGACTACCGGAAGCTCAATGACGTCACAATCAAGAACAAGTATCCCTTGCCGAAGATCGAAGATATATTTGACTAGCTAAATGGAGCTCATATCTTCTCTAAGATAGATCTCTGCACCGGATACCACGAACTCAAGATCCGAGAGTCAGACATCCCTAATACCGCCTTTACTACCTGATACAGTCTATATGAATACACCGTCATGTCCTTCGGCTTAACCAACGCCCCTGGCTATTTCATGAATCTCATGAATAAGGTATTCATGCGCTACCTGGACAAGTTCGTCGTAGTGTTTATCGACGACATTCTCATATACTCCAAGACTGAAGCCGAGCATGAGAAGCATCTAAGAGTAGTACTGGGTACCCTCAGGGAGCATCAACTGTACGCTAAGTTCATTAAATGTGAGTTCTGGTTAAAGGAAGTTGGATTCCTTGGCCACATACTGTCTGCCGGAGGAATCTCAGTCGACCCCACCAAAATCAAGTCCATCTTGGAATGGAAAGCCCCCACCAACCCCTCGGAAATCCGAAGCTTTCTAGGCTTATCTGGATACTACCGTAATTTTTTTGAAGGTTTCTCAAGCATCACAAAGCCAATGACACAACTGCTGAAGAAGGACAAGAAATACGAGTGGACCGAGAAGTGTGAAGAGAGTTTTCAGGAACTCAAGAAGAGACTAGTGTCTGCCCCTGTCCTGACCATGCCAGATATCACCAAAAGCTATGAAGTTTACTACGACGCCTCCAAGTTAAGACTCAGAAGTGTTCTGATGCGGGAAGGCAAGGTCATCGCCTATCTATCTCGACAACTAAAGCCTCACGAGATGAACTACCCCACCCATGACCTAGAGCTCGCAGTCATGGTTCATGCACTTAAATCCTGGTGCCACTATATGATGGGGAACCGCTGCGAGATCTACACGGATCAAAAAAGTCTGAAATATATATTCACGCAAAAGGAGTTGAACATGAGGCAAAGAAGATGGATTGAGTTGATCAAAGACTATGATCTGGGCATTCATTATCATCCAGGCAAGGCTAATGTTGTAGCTGACGCCCTCAACCGGGAACCTTGTTCCCTGAATGCTATGATCATGAGATAACAACCAGAACTAAGTCAAGAACTAGAAAGGTTCGGACTCAAAATAGTCAGCCATGGATTCCTAGCCCATCTGGAGCTAAAGTCGACCCTCTTAGACCAAATCAAGGAAGCTCAGAAAGGACACAAAAGCATTGAGGGTTTTAAAAGAAGAATGGAAAAGGAAAACGTTCCCGGATTCAAGGTTGACGACTGTGGTGTACTATGGTACAAAGGGCGCATCTGCATACCCAGCGACCATGACTTGAAGCAGATGATTATGAAGGAAGCCCATGAGACACTCTACTCCATCCACCCCGGTAGCACCAAGCTGTATCATGATCTGAAGGAACAGTTCTGGTGGCATGGGATGAAGCGTGAAATCGCCTTGTTCGTGGCTAAGTGTGATATATGCCAAAGGGTCAAAGCCGAACACCAATGACCCGCCGGATTACTGCAACCCATGAAGATTCCGGAGTGGAAATGGGAAAAGGTTGGAATGGACTTTATCACTTGACTACACAGTCCAACAGGGGACTTGATTCTATTTGGGTCATCATAGACTACCTATCCAAGGTGGCTCACTTCCTCCCTGTGAAGACTAGCTACAATGGACATCAACTTGCTGAATTGTATATCTCCCGGATTGTCAGTCTTCATGGAGTGCCCAAAGAGATGTGTTGGACCGAAGACCACAATTCACCTCTCGCTTTTGGAATAAGCTACATGAGGCCTTAGGTACCACTCTATCATTTAGCACCGCCTATCACCCACAGACCGGAGGACAAACAGAGAGAGTCAATCAAGTCCTAGAGGATATGCTCCGCTCCTTTGTGTTAGGCTACGGATCCAAGTGGGAGGATTGTCTGCCGTTCGCAGAATTCTCCTACAATAACAGTTATCAAGCCAGTCTGAAGATGGCACCCTTCCAGTTCCTCTATGCAAGAAAGTGTAGAACCCCTCTGAACTAGATTGAGACCGGAGAGAGCCAAATCTTTGGCCCTGATGTGATCAAGGCAGCATAGGAGCAAGTCCAGCTAGCCCGTGACCGCTTGAGAGCTGCTCAATCTTGCTAGAAGAGCTATGCTGACACCAAACGCCGCGATATGAGTTTCAACAAGGGAGACTTCACGTATCTGCACGCATCCCCTCTCAAGGGAATGCAATGGTTTCATCAGAAAGGGAAGCTCGCCCCAAGGTACATCGGGCCCTTCAAGATCCTCGCTCAACGAGGAAATGTGTCATATCAACTACAGTTACCCAAAGAATTGGAAGAGTTCCATAACGTCTTCCATGTGTCCCAACTCCGGAAGTGTCTTCAAGCACCCAACAAGCCCGAAACATTTAAGGAGATTGACTATCATGCCATTGACCTCAACCATGATCTAACCTATCGAGAGGTGCCCGTCAAAATCATAGAGAAAGACAATCGACTCACCCAACGTCAAAACATAAACTTCTAGAAGGTCCAATGGAGCAACCATTCGGAAGAAGAAGCCACCTGGGAATGAGAGGATTACCTCAAGAAGGAATTTCCCCATCTCCTGTCAGCGAAACCGGTGAATCTCGGGACGAGATTCTTTTAAGAGAGGAAGGTATGTAACATCCCATCTTTTCCATCTATGTTTGTGAGGGTTAGGAAGCTAGAAATTAGGGGGAAATAAAACTTTCTCTACTTGTTTGCATATGAGCATACTTTTAATAGATTGCTGAATCACTTGTGTTGCCTTGGTAGTGTTGCTTGCTAATATACATGCTTGAATGACCACCAAGGGTCATATTAGCTTGTCTCCCCACAAGCTTAGAATTTGGCTAAGTCATATGAACCTAGTTTTATTCCAACTTTGGAGCTTTGGTTTGAATAAAACCCTTCCCTTTTCTACCATGCAAAGGCACCATGTGGTACCATGTTTTGAGCATTTGAGAACCCCACCTTAGCCCTGGTTAAACCACAAGCTTAAGCCCCTTGCATGGAAGTGTTTTTCTCACTAGAAGCCATTTAGTGCATGACCACCTTAAATTGTCCACTGTTTGGATGATCATTGTAAACACATGGCTGTGATCTAGGAGGCAACCAAGACCTGAACATGTTCACCTAGTATCCCTCTACACCCCCATTCCTTCCCCACTGCCATTGGTGGCCCTAGCTCGGCTTGGCAAGCTCCCAAAGTGGCCATCTCATCAACTATACCCTAGATCACCAAAACCCTCTCCTCACTTGCTGTGAACCACGTCACCCCTGGCACGATGCCTCACCACCCCAGCAAACGCCCTGCAATCCCCAAGGTCACATGCACACGATGGCACCCTCCAAAAGAGAGAGACAAGGGAGATCTTGGCAAATCTTGCCAAGCCTTGAAACCAGTAGCCCTCCCTCTCTTCAGTCACGTCTGGCCCCACCCGGACGGCTCCAACTCCCCAGGGACCATCTCCACCCTTCCCCTCGCTCTGCCGCACACCCAGCTACCCCCAATCCCCGGCGCCCACCTCAGCAAAAAACCCTCGGCCTCGCCCTCTCTCTTCTTCTTCTCCTGATGCAAAAACTCGTGGAGGGATAGAGGAGCACCCCACCACCCTACGGCACCCCTACCCTGCCTACCTCCTAGGCCCTAGCTAGGCAGACCACGCGCTGCAGCCCCGTGTTGTTCCGTCGAACAACTTGTAGGAAGCAAGTAGCTGTCACCGCCCTCTCACTCTCCAGTAGGCCCGGCCAGCCCCCGACGAGAGACCGTCCGCATATCATCCCACTACGTTGCCACCGCCCCTCCTGACTGACCTGAGCTCCCTTGCGACCCCACTGCCTCACCGTGCACCTGGTGCACCGTGGACGAGCCCAGCTCGTTAAGTAGCTCCCCCACCCCTTGCACGCTCCTCCCACTCCTCATTTCACTCCCAGAGCTCCCCAATACCACCCCAGAGCAAAGGCAGAGCCTCTCACCCTCCCCTCCCCCACTGCCGTTTCTCTCCGTCTCGGTGCCGACAAGGAACGGGAAGGTTCCTTAGCCCCTGCTCCGCCCTTTCCCAGTTCTTCCCCTCCACTGCACTCGCCTCTCAAAACCAGCCCTAATCCCCCTCCTCTGGCTGCTTCTCATCGACAGGTATGCCGGAGCTGCGAGGAGGCCAAGAGTTCCGAGCCACGTCGCTGCTGACGTGACGCATCCAGTCACCCGGAGTCGACGTGCCGCACCTCATTCGACTCCCCGTCCTTGACCGCATCGAGCCACGCCGCCGCTGACCCATCTCCATCCTAGGGTAAGCCTCCCCGCCGCCCGCCAGCGCCGCTAGGGTTTTCCCCTCATCGGTGTCGAGTCCGACGAGGACGATGAAGCTAGGTCGTTATATGTTTTAGATCCAACGGCCAGCAGAGCCCAATACCCCTTCGCCCCCTTTGTGCCTATGACACGCGGGCCGCACGGCGGGATTTGAATCCCCCGCCCTCCCGCGTAGGCCACCGTGTACGCGGGCCGGCCCAGGTTTCTAGCGGGCCGTGACCCAGCCTCTGCACTGCTTTCTTTTTATTTATTTAGGCCATTTTAATTCCTAGAAATCTGTTCTGTAGCTTTAATTCCACCAAATATTCTGGGTAGTATTTTAGTATGGTTCAAATTTTGTGGAGTATCCTAAGTAATTAGATATTGCATGGCACTGGTAGCTAGTCAAAACCATGTATGAGCTTTTACTGAGAATTATTGTGTTAAAATTTATCTGTTTTGAGTATTTAATCTATAGCTTTATTTCTGGAGCTCAGAAATTTGTGAAACCAATTTCCAGGCATTGATTGTGAACTTGCCTACTGAGCAAAACTTGAGTCATCCAATTTGGATGTGTGTAGCCTCTGTTATCATTTTTCCAAGAAATGGACATAAGGTTTTTAGTTAAATTCCAGAGGTTATTGTGAAGCTAATTTTAGGATGAAACCAACTCCCAGAGTTAGGCCTCTGTTAGTACTACTTAGTCCTGGAAGGGCATAATTTTTGGCTTTGTACTTCTGCCATGAGGATTTTAGTACTAGATTCAGTACTATTCTTAGTATTTTATTTATTAAAAATCAACCCTCTTAGATAAAAATATGAAACCAGTGGGGTTGGCTTTGTATTCTCTGTGGCTACTCAGAAATATAATTTGTGGTCACTGTACACCAACTTGTTTTGGTCGAATCAGCTGCTTGTGTGCTAATCTAGTCTTAACCATTAAAATCACCAAATAAGTTTGAATTAACCTTTTTGATTGATTCCAATGGCATTGTATGGCTAGAATCTGTAGCTACTTGTTCTTGGTTGGGTTGGTTCAGTTGAGCTTATGTTTTGTACTGATTGAGTTGTTTGTGCTATGAATGGTGATTGGTGTTGTGGTTTGATTATATTTCCCCTTTTCGATGATAGATACGAACGAGGACGAGTTTGAGGAAGGTACTTGGGAAGATTTTGAAGAAGAGGACCAGGAACAAGATGCCACTCAAGGCAAGCCAACTACAAGTTCATGCGACTTGTCCCACCTCTAGTTTATGCATTCCGTTTTACTTACTCTTACTATTGCATTGTTTTAATAGCTATATTGATTTTATAGCTATTATGGTATTGGTTTGGCTCCACCAAACTTATGCCTATGGTACTGTTTAAGTACTCACCCTTGGTATTACCTATCCCTACCCTAGTAGTTAAGGTGGTATGCTACACCACAACCCCTTGGAAACCCCGGTTTAGCCTAACAAAAACTCTAGGTTGGGAACCCGATGGCAAGAAGGGTTTTTACGAAAGTTTTGGACAAAAAACCTTGGCAAGTGGGACTTGCTGAGAGAGTTTTGAAATGAGTTTGGTTCTGAACCACAAGTGGTGGCACTAAAGAAGGAGATAAAGGAAAAACTGTTTTTGAAAATGCACCTGGTTCTATGTAGTTTTGCTAGAACAACTACCCTGTGCAACCACACAACCCCTATATGGGAAGGGGCTTGACCCGAAAGTGGTCCTCTATGATGCAAGTGCCTCGCAACTACTATAGGGGATCGCGATCCCCGGAGTCTAGGCCTTCTCCCTTAAAGGTCCATGTGGGACATCGACCTGGAGAAGGAACGAACTGTCTGCGGACAGTCATGCATTACTATGAGCCCCTCATTGAAAGCACCCACTGTGTAAAGTGTAAAATGCGCTCCAGTTGGTCCTCGGCACCCGACGTCCCGGTTTTGAGGGGAGCAACACTCATAGGGTAGGCACTTGTGTTAAGAGTGGATTATCCCGAAGGTATCGCCCGGTTATCCGAAACCCGCATACTAGTGTATGACGATCCGCGACTATCCACGACCGATGTATCGGATCTTGTGGGGAAAGTGTACAACCTCTGTAGAGCGTAAACTATTCGAATAGCCGCGTCCACGGTCATGGACAGTTGGAAAGGTTGCTGCGTAGCGATGCTGATTTTTGTTTTATAAAATGGTTTTCGAAAAAGATTCGGCCATGGGATGGTCGAAGGGCATGGAGGATGGACCATGGGATGTTCGGACCTAGTTGAAGTATTGGTCATGGGATGACCACGTTGGAAGTGAATAATAGGGTTAATCCCATCCTAGTAGTTCAAGTTTTTCCCAACTACTTTACACAAAAAGGTTTGAGTCATAGTAGCGTAGAGTTTATATCCTTAAGAGGTACTACAAATAACCCCTTTGGAGCCATCCTATCCACAGCCATATTGCATACTTCTTGTTCATCCTTTGTATGCTGGTTTGCGAGTACATTCAAAGTCCTCACTGGCAATGTTCCCTGGCTATCAACTTGGTCAGATTATGAGCAGGATGAAGGAGATGATGGAGGGTACGATGACGACTTCGCGAACTAGGGCGTTACTCCGAGTCAGGCACCTGTTGGGCTATTGCTTGACTCGGGTCCCCTGCGTTTATTAGTACCGCTGCTATTATCTATTTGTGCCCATGGAGGCAAGTTGTAAGACTATTATTGTAAGACTTATTGTACTCGTACTGTAATGGATGTGTGTACTTTGATATCATGTCGGTTATGCTCCACAATGCACTGATCATGGGATCGTGGTGGTTTGCATAATTTGGTAATTCTAGGTGAAAATCCGGGGTCGCCACAACACTAGTGGATCCATGTGTGGTTCATAAGAAGAAGACACATCCAATGACACTTGAGGATCATTATGTGGTTTGTTTACAAGAACACACATGCGATGACACTAGGTGGATCCTTATGTGGTTTGTGAAAAAAACAGACATGCAATGCCACTGGCTGTGATTCATGAAAAGAACAGACATGCAATGACACTGTATCCATACGTGGTTTGTCTAGAGGAACACATATGCAATGTCGCTGGGTGTGGTTAATGAAAAGAAAAGACATGCAATGACACTGGTGGATCGATGTGTGGTTTATGGAAGTAACAGACATGCAATGACTCTAGCTATGATTCATGAAAAGAACAGACATGCAATGACACTGGTGGATCCTTATGTGGTTTGTGAGAAGAACTGACATGCAATGACACTAGGTATGGTTCATGAAAAGAACAGACATGCAATGACACTGGGTGTGGTTCATGAAAAGAACAGACATGCAATGACACCGGTGGATCCATGTGTGGTTTATGGAAGTAACAGACATGCAATGACTCTAGCTATGGCTCATGAAAAGAACAAACATGCAATGACACTGGTGGATCCATGTGTGGTTCATGAGAAGAACACACATCCAATGACACTGGTGGATCCTTATGTGCTTTGTTTAGAAGAACACACATGCAATGACACTAGGTGGATCCTTATGTGGTTTGTGAAAAGAACAAACATGCAATGACACTGGCTGTGATTCATGAAAAGAATAGACATGCAATGACACTGGTGGATCCTTATGTGGTTCATGAAAAGAACTGACATGCAATGACACTGGGTGTGGTTCATGAAAAGAACAGACATGCAATGACACCGGTGGATCCATGTGTAGTTTATGGAAGTAATAGACATGCAATGACTCTAGCCGTGGTTCATGAAAAGAACAGACATGCAATGACACTGGTGGATCCATGTGTCGTTCATGATAAGAACACACATCCAATGACACTGGTGGATCCTTATGTGGTTCATGAAAAGAACAGAGATGCAGTGACGCCGGTGGATCCTTATGTGGTTTGTCTAGAGGAACACACATGCAATGACAGTAGGTGGATCCTTATGTGGTTTGTTTAGAAGAACACAGATGCAATGACACTAGGTGGATCCTTATGTGGTTTGTTTAGAAGAACACACATGCAATGACACTAGGTGGATCCTTATGTGGTTTGTGAAAAGAACAGACATGCAATGACACTGGCTGTGATTCATGAAAATAACAGACATGCAATGACACTGGTGGATCCATATGTGGTTTGTCTAGAGGAACACACATACAATGACACTGGGTGTGGTTAATGAAAAGAACATACATGCAATGACACTGGTGGATCCATGTGCGGTTTATGGAAGTAACAGACATACAATGACTCTAGCTGTGGTTCATGAATATAACATACATGCAATGACACTGGTGGATCCATGTGTGGTTCATGAGAAGAACACACATCCAATGACACTGGTGGATCCTTATGTGGTTCATGAAAAGAACAGACATGCAGTGACACCGATGGATCCTTATGTGGTTTGTCTAGAGGAACACACATGCAATGACACTGGGTGTGGTTTGTGAGAAGAACAGACATGCAATGACACTAGTGGATCCTTATGTGGTTCACGAAAAGAATAGACATGCAATGACACTGGGTGTGGTTCATGAAAAGAACACACATCCAATGACACTGGTGGATCCTTATGTGGTTCATGAAAAGAACAGACATGCAGTGACAATGGTGGATCCTTATGTGGTTTCTGTAGAGGAACACACATGCAATGACACTGGGTGTGGTTCATGAAAAGAACATACATGCATTGACACTGGTGGATCCTTATGTGGTTTCTGAGAAGAATAGGCATGCAATGACACTAGTTGATCCTTATGTGGTTCACGAAAAGAACTAACATGCAATGACACTGGGTGTGGTTCATGAAAAGAACAGACATGCAACGACACCAGTGGATCCATATATGGTTTATGGAAGTAACAAACATGCAATGACTCTAGCTGTGGTTCATGAAAAGAACAGACATGCAATGACACTGGTGGATCCATGTGTGGTTCATGAGAAGAACACACATCCAATGACACTGGTGGATCCTTATGTGGTTCATGAAAAGAACAAACATGCAGTCACACCGGTGGATCCTTATGTGGTTTATCTAGAGGAACACATATGCAATGACACTGGATTTGGTTCATGAAAAGAACAGACATGCAATGACACTGGGTGTGGTTTTTGAAAAGAACAGACATGCAATGACGCCGGTGGATCCTTATGTGGTTCATGAAAAGAACTGACATGCAATGACACACGATGTGTTTCATGAAAAGAACAGACATGGAATGACACCGGTGGATCCATGTGTGGTTTATGGAAGTAATAGACATGCAATGACTCTAGCTGTGGTTCATGAAAAGAACAAACATCCAATGACAATGGTGGATGCATGTGTGGTTCATGAGAAGAACACACATCCAATGACACTGGTGGATCCTTATGTGGTTCATGAAAAGAACATGCAGTGACATCGGTGGATCCTTGTGTGGTTTGTCTTGAGGAACACACATGCAATGACACCGGGTGTGGTTTATGAAAAGAACAGACATGCAATGACACCAGTGGATCCATGTGTGGTTTATGGAAGTAATAGCCATGCAATGACTCTAGCCGTGATTCATGAAAAGAACAGACATGCGATGACACCGGTGGATCCATGTGTGGTTCATGAGAAGAACACACATCCAATGACACTGGTGGATCCTTATGTGGTTCATGAAAAGAACAGACATGCAGTGACACCGGTGGATCCTTATGTGGTTTGTCTAGAGGAACACACATGCAATGACACTAGGTGTGGTTCATGAAAAGAGCAGAGATGCAATGACTTATGTTGTTTGTTTAGAAGAACACACATGCAATAACACTGGGCGTGGTTCATGAAAAGAACAGACATGCAATGAACTCTAGTGGATCTTTCTTGGCATAATTTGATGTATTCCACGATGTATTTCATTGTACAAAACACTTTCCTTTTTTATACTACTCAGTTTTGCCCTTGGTTTTATGTGGTACTACTTAGTTTTGCCCCCCTCTCTATCTTCGTAGAAGCCCAAACCTGTGCTCACCCTGTCTGCTACTCCCTAATTGGTTGTCACAGTTGTCACGCGGATCGTGCACACCAACCGTTGATTCTGTGTGATCCAACGATGATCGTTGCACACGTCGTGCCCTTCACAATACAACGTGAGATAGCACAGACGTCTCCCTCAGCGAGACTTCTATAGGAAGGAACACGATGTCGTCCATGGAAAAAGTCGTCGAGCGGTCATGTCAAGTTTAATCAAGTCTGAAAAGCCTACTACTGCTACTACAACACATGCACAGGGCAACGGGGGTCATCGAGTGCATGGTTGTCAACGGGACACTTCAATTTATTGCCACTTGATTTTAATAAGACATATCCCATTTTTATGCAGCGCTCTCAATCTCACTTCCAACTGGGCGCTACCGCTAGTAACTTTCGTGAGTCAAGGTCCCCCCTCGAGTAGATCTAACGTTGCTAGAAATTGGTTCCACGCCACTTGCATGCAGTGGAATCGAGGTCTGCCATGAGCGTGTTTTCAATGCAGCTCTAAAGTGGAGATCGTGGCTGTTTCAAAAAAAGGGAACCCAAAAAAAAGGGTGGAGATCGTGGTAGCCCCCGCCCCCGCCCACCACACGTGTCCACTCGAGGACTACGAACGGTCCGGTGTTTATAACCCCCCTCGACATTCTTCTTCCATGAGCTCGTGTCATTTCCCCCCAGTCTGTCTAGTCCCAAGACCCCAATCTACACCTGTCGCGCGCGCCGAAGCTCCCTTGCTTGCACTACCTCCTTCCGTTGGTGCGCCATGAAGCGTACGCGTGGAGACGAGCCGGAGGTGAAGCCAGTTGAAGGCGCATCAGCAGATGGCTTGGTTGTCACCAAGCAGGCGGAGGCGTCTTCTCCGGGCACGAACACCGCTCGTCGCTGCTCCTTCGAGGTTGCAAGCTCATCCGTCCAGCCAGTAGCCGTCGCTGCCGAGTAGCAGGTGGTAGCCGTCGCCGTCGAGCAGCAGGTGGTAGCCATCGCCGCCGAGCAGCAGGTAGTAGCCGTCGCTGCCGAGCAGCAGGTGGCCGACAGCGTCGTGGCCGACAACGTCGTGGTGCCAGCGAAAGATCTGGATGGGGGGCAGGCGGCAGGCGGAGGCAATCCGGTGATCTACATCAACAACCCCATCGCTGTATAAGAAATCTTCGATGCAATCACGGAGAATGATGAGTTCGCGGAGGAGGTCCCTGACGAGGAGTCCGAGGTACTACATTGCTAGCTTCTCTAGTCGCAGCCGCAGTTTTCACTGTTCATACATAGGATTTGCTCAATCGTGTACAGATTCTTTTGCTCTTGAAGTAGGGTAGTATATATATGGTTCAATCGGTTGATTGATGCATCTGCCTTCTAGTCACAAAACCCCAATCCGTCTAGTCACAAAACCCCAATCTGCTCATCTGCCATCTAGTTGAGTTTGCTAGTTGAGTGTTGATTTCGATACACAGCAGGCCAATAACATTACATTTCTATTCCTTACTGAGCCTAATGATTCAATTTTTCCCCAAAATAGTGCAAGGGCATCTGATGGTGTCGTTTTCTTAGGGATGGTTAGTGAACCTGGGGCAGCAATGCACATAAACAATATAGGTTGTGTTGTTGGTATTTTGATTCTCCGACTCCATCACTGAAAAAAATGAGGCCCTAATTTTTCTCTCATATGGAACCTAAATATATAATCTTTGTATTGTTTCTGATCTATGAATGCGTTGCATGATACATTTGTATATACCTGAATATTGATTTGTACAATTACACTTCAATTTCTTATTGTGGCCAATGATTCAAATTTTCCCCAAAGAGAGGCAAACACATTGGTGTCAGATTTTTTAGGGATGAGTGAGCAAACCCGGTGCCATGTACAAGATCAATATAAGCTGTGCAATTGTTACTTGGTTCGCTTACGCCATCTCTGTAGATACTTATGAGGCTGCAATCTTTATTGTACATTCATAGAACTATGATATTTGAATTATCTATTCCATGCATTCATAGTGTATAAGAATTACATTTTAGTTTGTCACCGAGGCCATGATCGAAATTTGTGCCCAAAAGAGTTCAAGGGGAGACACGTATGATGGTGTCGTGTTTTAGGGATGGATTGGTGAACCTGAGGCAGCAATGCACACAAACAATAAAGGTTGTGCTGTTGGTACTTTAGTTCTCCAACTCCATCTCTAAAATAAATTATGAGGCCCTTGATTTATTCTCATATGGAACTAAATATATAATCCTTGAATTGTTTTGATCTTTTAATGATTGGTATGATGCATATGTATATGAATGGTTTTGATCATAAGTATTTTTAACATGTACCTTAAGATTAATTGTTTGGTTTTTTATTTATAATTACAGTATTTAGGCTTGTTTTTGTACCTGACTATGTATATCCCTGAATATTGTTTTGTACGACTACATTTCAATTTCTTATTGTGGCCAATGATTCAAATTTTCCCCAAAGAGAGGCAGACACATTGGTGTCAGATTTTTTCAGGGATGAGTGAGCGAACCTGCGACCATGTACAAGAACAGTATAAGCTGTGCAATTGTTACTTGGTTCGCTCACGCCATCCCTGAATAAACTTACGAGGCCGCAATCTTTATTCTAAATTCATAGAACTATGATATTCGAATTATCTATTCCATGCATTCATAATGTATAAGAATTACATTTTAGTTTGTCACCGAGGCCGATGATTGAAATTTTCCCCAAAAGAGTTCAAGGGGAGACACGTATGATGGTGTCGTGTTTTAGGGATGGGTTGGTGAACCTAAGGCAGCAATGCACACAAACAATATAGGTTGTGCTGTTGGTACTTTGGTTCTCCAACTCCATCTCTGAAACAAATTATGAAGCCCTAGATTTATTCTCATATGGAACTACATATATGATCCTTGAATTGTTTGTGATCTTTTAATGATTGGTATGATGCATATGTATATGAATTGGTTTGATCATAAGTATTTTTAACATGTACCTGAAGATTAATTGTTTGGTTTTTTATTTATAATTACAATATTTAGGCTTGTTTTTGTACCTAACTATGTATATCCCTGAATAATGTTTTGTACGATTACATATCAATTTCTTATTGTGGCCAATGATTCAAATTTGCCCCAAAAGAGAGGCAGACACATTGGTGTCAGATTTTTTCAGGGACGTGTTAGTGAACCTAAGGCAATGCACAAGAAAAATATAGGTTGTGCAATTGTTACTTGGTTCACTCACGTCGTCCCTGAATAAACTTATGAGACCTTAATCTTTATTCTACATTCATAGAACTATGATATTTGAATTATCTATTCCATGCATTCAGTGTATAAGAATTACATTTTAGTTTGTTACCGAGACCGATGATTGAAATTTGCCCAAAAGAGTTCAAGGGGAGACATATATGATCGTGCCGTGTTTTAGGGATGGGTTGGTGAACCTGAGGCAGCAATGCACACAAACAATATAGGTTGCTTGTTGGTACTTTGGTTTGCCAACTCCATCTCTGAAACAAATTATGAGGCCCTAGATTTATTCTCATATGGAACTACATATACGATCCTTGAATTGTTTTTAATCTTTTAATGATTGGTATGATGCATATGTATATGAATGGTTTTGATCATAAGTATTTTTAACATGTACATGAAGATTAATTGTTTGCTTTTTTATTTATAATTACAATATTTAGGCTTGTTTTTGTACCTGACTATGTATATCCCTGAATAATGTTTTGTATGATTATATTTCAATTTCTTATTGTGGCCAACGATTCAAATTTGTCCCAAAAGATAGGCAGACACATTGCTGTCAGATTTTTGCAGGGATGAGTTAGTGAACCTGGGGCGATGTACAACAACATTACTGGTTGTGCAATTGTTATTTGGTTCACTGACTCCATCCCTTAAGAAACTTATGAGGCTCCTAGATTTATCCTACATTCACTCTGATGCAATTATTTTCATTGTGTTGAGATGAAATGATATATGAACTGATCAAACTATTGCTGAGATGCTTTATCTTTGATATCCACAGATATTGTCTTACATATACATGTTGTCAATTCTTGAGTTGTAATACAATTCAATCATACGTATGAGTTCTAAGTTATGTTCTTAAAAATCAACAAGAGGATGATGATGAAGTGGACGATAACAAGGTATCCAGGGACAACAAGAGCCGCTACGTGCTGAAGCGGTTACGGTGTGGGCTAATCCATTTCCACCATAGGGGAGACTATTTTGCCCATTCTGTGGCAGAGCAATCAACGTGGACCTCAACAGTATGATCCAGCACGCGGAGGGCGTTGGCAGAGGCGGAGGCAGAAGCCATAGGCCGATTACCTTGGCACGACATGCAGCCTATGGAAAATTCCTCCGGAAGTATGTCAGGACTGGCCTGTATCCCATCGACTAGGCTGTCGCTGCCTCTTGCTGATAAACCCCTGCCCTGCTAGGCGTCTCCGTGTCCCAGCCTCCTGCTGCATCCCCTGCTTTTATTTTGTTCTAGTTAATTATTACCTGTGATTGGAATGTAAGACGATATATCCGTGGTGTCTCTGGTGAACCTTCTATATTAATCTACTCTTTTATATGGAGTGCCTTAAAGTTTCTAGTGTTCAATTATATTTACTGATCATGCTCATGTACACTATAAAATATTTCTAGTGCTCGATTATATTATAATTGTCAAGAAATACATCAACAAGTTAAATTGGTCGAAATTTTGTATTGAAGTAACTAAATGTATCAAACACATAATAAACTAGAAACTAAAATCTAGTTCAAACACATAATGTATCACCACCACTTGTTGTCCTTGACTTGCTTCCCCTTCAACCGCTTGATGTTGCCACCGTCCCAAGATCCCTACTCGTCCTGAAACCGCTTTCTGTCCTCCTCGCGCTTCTTCTCCTGGGCTAGCTTGCAACCAGGGCAAAGCTCTCTCACGAAAAACCCCGCCTTAACCATCCCATCTTTCATGGTAATGAGCTTACTGTACAAATCGTACGCCATGTAGGCGTCTCTGGCTGCATACTCGAGGCGCACCTGGCTCATCGGCTTCCACTCCTAGTAGTCGTGATCGAGTCGCTTCAATTTATTCTGTTTCATAGGATTTATCGATGATTTCCGCTACCAGATCACCCATGCCATCCTTCGCTGGGTATGGTTTGATCTTGTACAGATTTTGGATGTCGATGTGGTGCCCATCTGGTATTTTTATCAACACACGAGAAAGCATAATTGTGTTATTTGTGATATCCACGCTAGTGAAAGTTATCCCTTTCCTACGCAAGAACTCGACCAGAGCCGGACAATTGTGATATCCACGCTAGTAAAAGTTATCCCTTTCCTACACAAGAACTCGACCAAAGCATAATTGTGTCATTTGAGATCACCACTTCTGCATCCCTTGTTTCCTTACATCCCTTGAACTATCTAAGTGCAGGAGTAAACCAACTGTGATGCATTGTCCGGCTCTAGTCGAGTTCTTGTGTAGGAAAGAGATAACTTTCACTAGCGTGGATATCACAAATGACACAATTGTGATTTCTCGTGCGTTGATAAAAATTCTAGATGGACACCACATCGACATCCAAAATCTGTACAAGATCAAACCATAGCCAGCGAAGAACTCGACCAGAGCCGGACAATGCATCTCAGTTGGTTTACTCCTGTACATAGATGGTTCTAGGGATGTAAGAAAACAAGAGATGCAGAAGTGGTGATCTCAAATTTAAATTTTACATACCTGCAGAAGTGGTAAACAAGGACCTCCTCATGTATGGCGATTTGCATGACAACGATCTCTTGTGGAGGATTTTTTCGCTTATTTGCACGGGTGTACTCCAAGTCTAGCCCCACAAACTTGTGCATTTTTCTATGCGAGAAATTGAGAGAAATCATTTATATTTTGTCTTCAATGAAGTTGGTACAGCCCAAGAGATTTAAACAAAAGAGATTTGCTAATTTAACATACAACAACACAACCATGGCCGAGCACCTTCGTCACGTCCCAGCCGAGCAGCTTCGTCACGTCCCAGCTCTGCGCCATGGCCGCGACCACAGATTGCCGCTCCGGGGAAGAAGACGCATAATGAATGCAGGCGCCAACAAGCCTACAGGGAGGAGAGCTGGGCCGAGCAGGTTCGTCCACATCCTAGCTCCACGCCATGGCTGCGACGCTCCACAGATTGTCGCTCTGGGGAAGAAGAAGACGCGTGATGGATGCATGTGCCAACGCTGCAAGCCTAATTGACACCTAAGCGACGGGAGCGATAGGAGCGACATAACAACGAGTACTGGTAGGGGGCCCAACTTGACGGCCGTTAGCCTGATTTTTTGTATTGAAACGTAAAGTTGAATTCGTGCCGAAAAAGACCCTCTGAGTATTTGGCACACCAACTGTAATCATCGCGGCTGATTTCAGGGAACTTAGATACCGCGTTGCCTGGACACCCCAACTTTCAGGCCGCAAAATGATATTCTCTTTTATTTTCCCCTCGATCTCTTTCGTCCCGTCGCCGCCACATCAGCCTCACTGTCTAGCCCCTCCGCTTGATGAAAGTAATGTACTCGATCCCCTCTGCCATCCCCTCTCCTATGGTGCTCGACAACGGAGAGCAACCCGCGCGCGAGGACGGGATGGTCGAAGGCAGAAAAGGACCCATGCGCGAGGGCAGGGTGCTGGAAGATCCAGTCCGTGCGCTTTGAGTTTGGGTTATGTTCGACCATGGCTGCCAACGAGGAAGAGGCATGTCATCCAGGTCTGTAGAAGCTCCACTGTCTGCACCACGTCCACATGGGAACATCCTGGAGCACCATGTCGAGCCATGTAGCACTGCGTGTTCTCCGTGCACAACGGCCCCGGTGCCGACAAGGAGGCCGAGACCACCACTCACCCAGGCTGCTGTTCTTCTGGGTGGCACAGCTGTTGCTCGTGCCGTGAAGGTCCAGCATGTTGCATGCCAACATCGATAGACGCGCATGCCGACTTGCGAGGACACAGGCTGCGCGCATCTGGATGCCTCCGAGAGGTTGGCAACGCTAATGCCGCCCACCTCAACAACCCATCGGAGGTGCAAGTCTTCCTCTGCTCTAGCTGCTGGTCCTGGTCGTGGCCGAGCTAGGCTACAGTCTACACCCCAGCCAGGCTTTTCCTGCTGCTGGTGTTGGTCGTGGGCCTCATGGCAATGTCGCGGCGACATGCACGGTCACCTGCAGGTTTGCTGCTAATTGATTTTGATTTGTGGTGTGTTTGCTAGGTGAATCTTCTGCATGGACACAGCGATCCGGGATGTTAGCTAAATGCCAATATATAGTAGAGCATGATGTTACAATTTTGTTGTATGAAAATAGGTGTTCTAGTGCAAAGTTGTGTGAACACTACTTCTGATTTTTTGGACAATCAGTTAGATGATAAGTTTACCCTCATCATGTGGAGTAAATACAAACGTCCTTCATCCATTTTATTCAGATGCAGAAGATCAGAGGTGTAGCACAGTTTTTTTGTAGGTTAGTTTTTGCAGTGGCTTCTAATCTTAAGTTACATCCAGTCCACTGGTTATAACTATACCATTGAAACTTGTTTGGAACTAATGATTAAAAGGAGATGTAGTAACACTGATTGATAGGCGATTTCCATCATACGTGCTAAATAATTTTTCTTGCTAAGATGATTGCGCTGCCATGTCGGATGAAACATGTGATTATGATGGTCTACTGACCAAAACCACTTGTAAACCAATAGATGAGTGTAATGTACTATTGCAGGAGAGGAATCTCAGATTCGAGTTGGCTATGGGAAAAATTCTAACTTCGGCATGGTTAAGTTGTTTTCTTTAGCATAGTTAAGTTGGTCCTCAATTCAGCTAAGTTACTTTCTGTTAGCATGTTATTTAGTTGATTTTTTATCTTATAATTGAAGAACCAATATGCTAATTTGTATACTGATTTAATTAAGTTGTTTTGTTCAACCGTCTTAAGTTGTATACTGAATATGCATAAGTTGTATATGAGTAATCCCATCATGAGCTAGATAAATGAAATGTTGTTAGAAAAAATTGTTTTGTAAGGAGCCAAGTTTCTATTTGCCTGTTCGTCATGACTAAGTTGTTCCTTAACATGCTTAAGTTGGTTCTAAATCCTATTTAGTTGTTTTTTAATGTTTTCTAGTTTGAATACTTGATTTTTCATTTTGTAGTTGCTTGTTCACCTCGGCTAAGTTGTTACTCCGGCATACTTAAGTTGGTTCTAAATACTACTTAGTTGTTTTTAATGTATTTAAACTTTAAATGCTTGATTTTTCACTTCTTAGTTGCTTGTTCATTATGACTAAATTGTTACTGCAACATGATTAAGTTGGTTATAAATACTACTTAGTTGATTTTAATGTTTTCAAAGTTTGAATGCTTGATTTTCCCTTTTTTGTTGCTCGTCCATCATGACTAAGTTGCTAATGCTGCATACTTAAGTTGGTTCTAAATCCTACTTGGTTGCTTTTTAATGTTGCATTTAGTACATCCAAATTGAATAACCATCATGTGTTGACATGCTAAATTTATTTATCTAGTTCCAAAACTGGCTACTGATTTTACTTGTACTAATGGATTATCTTTTGTTTCTTGAATATATCCAATTTTTGCAATGGATAGAAGTTTTGGAGCGAGCCACCATGAAGAACTAAACTCAAACACACTTCCACCCTTTCTCAAGAGCGTTTGTACCTAGAAGCCATGGATTCCGGACAGCGCAGCCAGCACCATCTCAAGTGCGGAGGTGGAGGATGCAATGGCACCTAGATCAAGCTGGCGGCGATGGCCATGACGCCTAGCGCGAGCACGAGCGTACCGTGGCTCCTGACCAGCGTAAGTTGTTTATCCATTCTTATTAACTTACTCACTGTTACTTTTGTTAGGTTACTTTTTGGTAATACTTAACTTGGCTAAACATTGATGCTAAGTTGTTCTCTAGGTAACATTAAAGTTGCCTTAACATTCATGCTAAGTTGCTTTCTAGGTAATGTTTAAGTTGCATAAACATTGATACTAAGTTGATTTCTGCATAATGTATAAGTTGCCTAAACATTGATGCTATTTTTCTTTCTTGGTAATGCTTAAGTTGTGTAAATATTATTGCTAAGTTGCTTTTCTAGGTCATGTTTAAGTTGCGTAAACATTGATAATAAGTTGCATAAACATCAATGCTAAGGTGCCTTATGGTAATGTCTAAGTTGTATCAAGTGATCATGAAGTTGCTGATCTGGATAGATGTGCCATACCACAATAATTTTTTAGCTTAAGTTGTATACCTACCGTGCTAAGTTGTATAGCCACCGATGCTAAGTTGTATACATACTACTAACGCTAAGTTGTATACATACTAACGGTCAGTTGTGTACATACTAACGCTATATAACTGATGCTAAGTTGTATACATTATTAACGCTAAGTTGTATAGCCACCGATGCTAAGTTGCTTTTTTTGCATACAGTCCTTCAAACATGTCCTAAGTAGCTTACACCTATTATTCATTTATAATTTTTTCTTTTTACTAAGTTGCTTTTGCATATAGTACTTTGTTGCTTCACACCTGCACTAGGTTGATTTTGCATATAGTACTTTGTTGCTTCACACCTCCACTAAGTTGATATTTTATACGGTACTTTGCTGCTTCATACATGTGTGGAGTTGCTTTTCATACATGCACAAAAAAGTTATCAACTTACTGGTCATGCAAATCCAACTTAGGGGTACACAAAGACAACTAATCGTACATGCATGTCCAACTTAGGGATTTTACTAGTACATGTAACTAAAGGTGCATGCAAATCCAGGTAAGTTGCAGTTTGGCATGGACTAAGTTGTAGCTACAAGATTACCTAGTTGCTGTGTTGTGCAAGTTGCGGTTTTGGTTCCACCGTGTTGTTACTAGGACTGTTTTAGGTTTAGTAGCCGTACTTTTGATTTTGTGTGTTATTTTTGCATGATCCTAAGGCTGTGGTTCTAACTAAGTTGTAGGTCCTAGATCAGCTAGTAGCTTTTTCGGTGTAGGTAAGGTGTGGTTTGTCATGCATTAAGTTGTCATTAACAGATTACCGAGTTGTTTTTCGGATGTAGATAAGTTGCAATTTTTGGTTCAACTATGTTGTTTCTCAGACTGTTGCAGGTTTAGGATCACCTCTATTGTTTCTTTCGGTGATTTGTGCACGTACCTAGGGTTGTTGATCCAACTAAGTTATAGTCAGTTTTCCAGTGCGATAAGTTACAACTTGTTATGCACTAAGTTGAGTTATCTGATTATCTAGTTGCTTTTTGGCTATAGATAAGTTACAACTTTGCTTGTAATTTAACTTCTAATACCCTGGTCTTAATACTCCTTGGTTTTATTTTCTTGCAGATTGTTGGAACCGAATGAAAAAATGAATCATCAAATTTGGAAGTATGTACAACGGGACTAAATTGTGTATATTACCAGCTAAGCAAGTTGATGCCTTAAGCACGTCCTTTTGTAAAGTTGCGTTAAAAATGCATGCCACTGTCAATTCTATTGTCGTTTTATTGCCTCTTCAATCCCATCATAATTTGTAGCCTGTACGGACCATGTTGAAAAGTATGATGAGACACTAGTGCTTTCGTGGTTGCAGTGCTACATTCTTCTGGTAATATTTTCAAGTGTCCAGCACTATATTTTCGTATCCTGTTTTAAATGTTCAGTAAATATTATGGTAGGCACCAATTTTTCATGGAGAGAATTTTTGTTGGTTCATAGATTTGTGTCCGGGAAAAGATATTTTTTGTGGCTATTTAGTAGTAGTTCCATTTGACTTTGCCTTTTCTATAGAGACTACGACCGAGTCAACAACGTGGGGCCGTGGGATTTAGCCTGACCAGGCCAGTGTTGGCCTGGACCTTTTATTTGGCTAGTATCAGACGAACGGGACTTTATCGTTTTCTAGGCTTTATCGTTTTCTGGAGGCTGGATCAGACTAACGAGCCCTCGAGGGCTCGCTAGCCGTATCCATCATAGATAGTATCATACATGCATGTTGGCAAAATTTTGACTTGTCATGCCAATTAATAATGAAAGAGGTTATGTTCGTATCATAGGTAGATACGGTATCATAACACGTAGAATTAAAAAAATCCTAAATGAATCTTGTACATAATTTTGTATTGAGATTCTAGAAAATAATAAATATACTAAGACTATGATACTACTACATAATTTTACTATGCATTATGGAGATGGTATCATATACATGATATTACTATCTGATACTCTCCATTGTGACTAGTCGCTGCCATAGACTCAATGGTGCTGTCAGCTAAATTAACCGTGCCTTCATTGGCAACTCAGATTTAATTTAAATGACTCGCCGGTGAGCAGAGTCTAGTCTCGCCGTCGCTACGGCAACAACGTTAATGTGCGCCTTCAGCCGCTTCGCCTACCTCCGATGTTGAATACAGCCATTGACGCCTCTTCAAATCATTGCCTTGCCTCTCCTCCTTGCCTTCTCCACCACCTTTGGCTCGACATGATCCGACGGCACATAGCAATGGAGAAGAGGCACTGCCGGAAACTCGAGGCCAGGGCGGCGCAAAGGGCCAAAGCGAATGATGGAGAGGCGGGTCCGTTTGCTTGCCGATCCGAACAATGGATGAGAGAGCTGAAATCGCTCAGCTCCTTTCTTCTTCTCCCTCACGTTGCTTCTCACAACACACTCAAGAGAATAGGCAATGGAGACACGATAATATTTGGTGTTGGCCAGCCTCACATAGCCCCAACTTTTCTCAACTCCTTAATCTCTTGGCTTGGAAACAAATATGCTGATTACAGTGCTACTTATAGACACACACGCACCCACTAACCGTGCACACACACCACACCGGCCACTAAGCCAACTACACATGCACGCACGCACTAATCATTAATAGCTGATCTTATCGTCTCCTAGATTTGCTCTAGTACCACAAAACCAGGTCAGACATCCACATACACTCATATATGCGGCTAATAACCAGAGTATGCCTAACGGCCTCTCACCATCATCGGCATCTCGCCATACTCGCCGTCTCGCACGACTGTCACAACATCCCATCTTGCACCTCTGCTGGTTGATGTAGCATCTTGCCGGTCTAACAACATGCATAACTAAATGGACTAATGCAGATACAGAGAGAAATCAAGATTAGAGCTAATAATTTTCCCCTAATCTTGATTCTCCAATTCTTACTCGAATTCAGAGCAGAGCCGGCTCATAGTCGACGAGCAGCGCCTTCTCTTCTTCATCATCGTTGTTGCAGCACTTCTTCTCCGGGCACTCCCATGCGAAATGCCCAAGTTCTTGGCAGTTGAAACACCTCACATTCTTCTTGTCCCTGCCGTGGTTCTTCTTCTTCTTCTTCATGCGCTCCATCCATTGCTGCTCGGTGAGGAGCAGGTGAGTCCCATCGTGCTGCCCACCCTCGCCTTCCTCCATGTCGAGTTCTTCCTCCACAGCCAAGAAACGACCGGTCAGCTCCTCCACCGTCATGCTCTTGAGGTCGAGCAGCTGCGTGATGGAGTGCGCGAGCTGCTTGAACCGCTTTGGCATGACCCAAAGAAACTTCAACACGGCCTTGTGCTCGGAGACGCCATCTCCTAGGACCTCCAGGTCGTGCATGATGCCGGTGAGGCGCATGGCGAACGGATCCACCTTCTCGCCGTCCTTGAACTGGATGTTCTCAAACTCGGTGCAGCAAGTTTGCACCCTTGCCTCACGAACATGCTCGGAGCCCAACCTCAAAGTTTTGAGGGTGTCCCAAGCTTCCTTTGCGGTGCTCTGCACCGCCAGCGTGCGGTACATCTCCGGCGGCACAACACGGAGGATGGCGCCAAAAGCCTCACGGTCGTCGTGGTAGTCGTCGATGCCATGCTCGACGACCTCCCATCGGCCTTGTCCTTGCAGTTGCACACGCATAACGAGCGTCCAGTTGGAGTAGTTCGTCCGGCTCAGCATGAGAGGCGGTGCAGCCGCCACGACGGAGTCGTGCCGAACCACACGCTCAACGACGCGAATCTCGCTGTCGCTGCTGCCGTCACCGGCTGTGAGCTGCGCCTTTGTCGAAGTCAGCGGCTCCTCCGCCGCCTTCTTCTCCCGCTCTGCTGCCATGGCCTTCTCCCGAGCAGCGTCGTCCGCCATCACCACAGGCACCGAGAGCGGAGAGCTCTGATACCAAATGACAGAGCTGAACTCGCTCATCTCCTTTCTTCTTCTCTCTCACGTTGCTTCTCACAACACACTCAAGAGAATAGACAATATGGAGACACGATAATATTTGGTGTTGGCCTACCTCACATAGCCCCAACTTTTCTCAACTCCTTAATCTCTTGGCTTGGAAACAAATATGCTGATTACAGTGCTACTTATAGACACACACACCCACTAACCGTGCACACACACCACACCGGCCACTAAGCCAACTACACATGCACGCACGCACTAATCACTAACATCTGATCTTATCGTCTCCTAGATTCGTTCTAGTACCACAAAACCAGGTCAGACATCCACATGCACTCATGCATACGGCTAACAACCAGAGTATGCCTAACGGCCTCTCACCATCATCGGCATCTCGCCATACTCGCCGTCTCGCACAACTGTCACAGCATTTCACCTTGCACCTCTGCTGGTTGATGTAGCGTCTTGCCGGTCTAACTACATGCATAACTAAATGGACTAATGCACATATAGAGAGAAATCATGATTAGAGCTAACAATGGAGAGGATTACACTAGGTTTAAATTTTAGCGAAGTTTCATTCAACTCTATAAAATATACCTTCAAGATTTAAATGTAATTCTAGATTTGTCGTCCTTTGGATTTAAGATTAAAAAATTTGCATGGGCAGTATGGCTGGGGAGAGGCGGCTAGTTGCGCGCACACACACATGCCCGCACGAGCGCGGATAAACGCGATCCGGTTCTGTTGCCGGATGGCATAGAGGATGCTCTTATTTTAGAGCATCTCCACTCATGGCCCCTAAAGGCCCTCCAAAGGTTTTTGAGAGCTGCCGACGTCAATTTTCGGTCCTAGTCGCGTCCCCTAATTTGGTTTTTGCGTCGGCGCGCACACTTAATTTACCTAGCGCGCCCGATCGAAACCCAATTCCAAGGGAGGCTAGGGGGGGGGGGGGGGGAAGTTCGGCGGACCAGCCTTGTCAGCGACCTAGTTGAAATTATTTCCTTTTCCCACCAAAATTAGCGCCAGTTCCCTTTAAAATCAGCTCCCCCTCCCCTCCCGCCTCGCCTCCCACTCCCGCAATTTCCCAGCGAAGAACAGATCGCGCCACCATGCCGTCGAAGAAGTACGTCACTCCCTGCGCGACGGCAGCAGCGCCGTCGGCGAAGAAGAGGGGCAAGCCGGAGAAGGAACGGCTGGAGGGGATGACGAACGCAGAGTGGGCGTTTGACCTGTAGCGCTGGCAGGTCGAGAACGCCAGCCACCGGTAGAGAGAGCTCAAGGCGAGGAAGAGGAGGGCCTCGGAGGCTCTGGCTGCGAAGGTACTCATGGCACAGAGAGCCGCCCACATGGCAGGCATGGCGGGCATGCCGAGCTTTCCCCCGCACGCATGGGGGAGCCAAGGGAGCGTCTCATCGTCGTCGCCGTCTTCGGCAACAACCCAGGCTGGGCCGATGTCCCAGGTCAGCCAAGGTACACCCAAGCTATCTCGTTTCTCGCCGTGCGGGCCACTCGACCCGACCGGAAGCTTCAACCCCGATGCCTTCAGCGCCACCGATCTCAACGCCAGCGTCAACCTGGCTGCGTCTCCTGCTCTTTGTCGTCCCCTCTTCCACGACGGTATGCCCACCACTACTGTTAGCAGTGGCAGCAACCATGGGGTGCTCGACAGAACGCCACTGGGCACCGACACCATTATGGCCGACATTATCAATGGTAGGGGGCTTCCACCGTTCTACACCCAGGAGGAGGCGGAGGCCTACAGCGGCCGCGACGATAGCCAAGAGCCTTAGGAGAACGAGGCTGACGCGTTCGTCGAGGATGACGAGAAGGAGGTGAAGGCGCCCGTGTCGGTGCCCGAGGAGGTGCCCGTGGTCAAGAAGAAGAAGAACGGTGGCCGTGGCCTGAAGTGGAGCTCACGGGAGGATGAGTGCCTCGCCAAGGCTTGGAAGTCGGTCAGCATCGACCCCTTCACCAGCGCGAACTAGAGCTCCGAGGCCTACTGGCTGCGCGTCAAGGGGGCGTACAACGAGCGGCGGCTCTTGGACCCCTACTTCAAGAACTTGTACCACAACCGCAACGACTCCGGCATGTCGCACCGCTGGCACATGATCCAGCATGCTTGCAACAAGTGGCATGGCATCATGGAGGAGGTGCGCCATGTCCATGTCAGCGACACCAACTTCGAGGACCAAGTAAGTGAACTCACCATGTCCATTGTCCATCGTAGCCTAGTGTTTGGTCGCCGGCCATTGATCACGGCCGTTTGTTTGTTGCATTGCATTGTTTTTGTAGATGTGTGCCATGATCACCGCGTACCACGAGGATAACGATGACGTCGAGTTCAAGTTCATCCATGTGTTCGCCAGGATCAAGATGTGCGACAAGTGGACCGAGACACGCACGGCACTTGCCAAGGGCAAGTACGACCCTGACGCGCCGCCAGCTCTCTCCTCGGGAGGCCGTCCGATCGAGCAGAAGAAGGCCAAGGCGGCGAGGGATGCCACGCCAGCCACCAAGAAGCTGCACAGCTCGATCATGGCCTGCATGGCGGACGCTGCCTCGCACGCTGCCGAGAGGGTGGATCAGGCCGCTGAGATGGAGCAGGTTGCCATGGTCAGGTGGGCGTCGGTCATCGAGAGGCAGGACGCCAAGCTCAAGCTAATCAGGGCCAATGTGGCCACAAAGAAGAGGAGGGAGGACCTGTCGATCCTCATGGTCGACACCAGGGACATGGATGCCGACGTGCGGGCGTGGTGGGAGGCCCAGCGCACCGTAATCCTGTACGAGGTCCGAGGTCCACCGACATTCACTTCACCAGCACCAGTGGTAACCACTACCCCAGCACCTGTGGCATCCACTACCCTAGCACCTGTGAGCGCACCGGCGACAGGCACTCTCCCGCCGGTCGTCGATGTCGACGCCACCGTCTGATGCGCTGCTCTGCTTTGTGATGCTGGTGCGGCTTCTTTTGATCGCTAGATTATGATGATTTACAGTGAATTGTGACAATGGGATCGTCGAGACTTTGTTTTGTAACCGTTAAACGTCTAGACAATTTATGTTCGGCTATGCGATCGGCGATCATCGATCGGCCGTTCTACCCGCCATATTTTTTCTTGTTCGAATTTCGAATTTCTAATTTGGGGGACGATTTGGGGGTTACGGTTGGAGACCGGCTCCCCCATAACCGGTTCTTGCACCGACGCGCCACATATGGTCTTATGCCGAGGTTAAATTGGGGGTTGCGAGTGAAGATGCTCTAAGTCCCATCTAATCAATCCTGTGAGGCATCGTCTATATGGCAAGGTCCATGTGAATAGGGGAAAACTAATTCTATGGGACCTGGTCTACAAATTTATTCCCGTGGGCCAAGTTCTGCAAGTGACACGTGTCTAGCAGAGAGAAAAATCATAGCAATTGATTGTCTATTTTTAGATCTAAACAGTCACACATGCCACATGTCACTTGCAGACTAGTAAGCACAAAATTAGTAAGTACTAAACTATATATATACGATCGAGTGGAGAGATCCTTTGTCTCGCAAAGTAACGCAATATGAGTTTTTTCGGGTTTCTAACTCTTCACAGTGGCTTCATGGGCTGGTTTTTGCCCCCCGGCAGTCGCAGATGGGGCAGATGGGAAAATAATTCTATGGGATCTGGTCCACAAATTTAGCCCCGTGGACCAAGTTCTGCAAGTGACACGTGTCCAGCAGAGAGAAAAATCATGGCAGTTGATCGTCTATTTTTAGATCTAAACAGTCACACATACCACATGTCACTTGCAGAACTTGATCCACAGGCTAAATTTGTGGACCAGATCCCATAGAATTATTTTCCCATCTGCCCCATATGCGACTGCCGGGGGGGGCAAAAACCAGCCCATGAAGCCACCGTGAAGAGTTAGAAACCCGAAAAAACTCATATTGCGTTACTTTGCGAGACAGAGGATCTCTCCACTCGATCGTATACAGATAGTTTAGAACTTACTAATTTTGTGCTTACTAGTATGCCTATGTTCATGCTATCCTTTTTTGAAACACCCTTAGGCTGTGTAAGGGACTGGATTTTTTAGATCGAGATTTTTTTGGCAAAGCGATGGTCATAAAAGTAAATATAAACTTTCATAGTGTCGCCCCAAAGAAAGGGGGATTTGGAATAGAGGTGTTACAAATTAAAAATAAATGTCTACTCAATAAGTGGTTGTTTAAAGTCTGAAATGAGGAGGACATTTTGCAAGAACTCCTCCAAAATAAATATCTTTCTTTGAATACTCTATCACAAGTCAAAGTAAAAGCCAATAATTTTCCATTTTGGAAAGTAAAAGCCAAAGTAAAAGATGAGTTTTTATAGGGACTCCTTTAAAGTAGGGAATGGCCTAGATACTCGGTTTTGGGAAGACTCTTCGATGAAGGGCACGCTTCTTGCCCAACAGTACCCGTCGCTCTATAATATTGCCCAACACAAGAATGTTTCCAATTCCACTGTTCTTTCGGGGTCTCCTACGAATATAGCTTTTAGAAGAAACCTCACTGGAAACAAATGGAAGAGTTGGTTACATCTCCTTGGTTGGTTAATAGAAATAAACTTGACCGATGAAGATGATAGTTTCATTTGGAATCTAACATCTACTAGGTTTTCTGCGTAGAAAACAAAAACAATTACGATGTGAACAACTAAGTACAAAAATCTATCTATTAGATGCAAGCAATGGATGGATATACATACAAAGAGAACTTACCCTCGAAAACCAAAAAAAATTATAAGAATTAATCTCGTGGATGAAGTAGATGAACTCTTACCGATCTCAAGATCGAGTTGAAGAGCGCTGCAAACCAGCAGTACATCCGTGCTTGGGCACAAGTCCAGCTTCACGATAACCTCTATGCCCTCACTCCAACAGAGCAGCGGAAGTAGCTGATGACTCCCAAGTGGAGGAGATCAATTGTAGTACATTTCAATAAGAAAAGTTTGTCGAACCCACAAGGAGCTGAAGGTATTCAATAGCAAGTTTGACAAGTAAATCAATAATAGATAAAATGGTTTTGGGTTTGTAATTTGAAGTGATATAAATTACTGAAAGAAAATTGCAGTAAATAGATGCTCTTAATAAGAGAAAGAGCAATCATCTATGAAGCAAGAGGACAAGATCAAGGGTGTGTTTTCATATGTCACAAGTGTTCCCGAGGGCGGCATGGATTTAATTAGAATATAGATTTCTACACAATATGGTTAATATCTTGTGAAGTTTAGTTCTCTCGGAATGGTGCCTAGTTTAGGTGCAGCCATTAATAAGAGAAAGTACACCCCTTATGATGGGTCCTATAGCCATTTTCTTGAGAAAAGTTAGGAATCATTAACACATAAATGTCCCACCATAGTAGTAAGTTCATACGTCCCCGATATAAATCCCTCCAATGCAACTCAAAGTATTGGAACAGTGTTCTCGGACCAAGGGCACCAGGGGTACCCTGGGTCCCTAGTCGGCTGGGCCTTCAGACGGTTCATCCGGGCACCTCACGAGGGCCTCAGAGATACCCCCCTCGTGCACGCCCGGCCGTTGAAGACGACAAGCTTGGAGGGAGCATTGGATGCCAACCCGGTACCTTCCAAGGGGTCCCGGGTAGTCAAAGGTGTCCCAGATAAAGGTCCCGATAGCTAAGGCGGTGTCTCTCCATTTTGGTGCAAGGGGGCCAGAGGCGACGCACCCCCGGGGACATGCATCATTGATGGCCCAAGATATCTCGAGCTCGTTGGGGAACCCCAAGAGGAAGGTATGATGAGCACAGCAGCAAGTTTTCCCTCAGTTATGAAACCAAGGTTTAATCGAACCAGTAGGAGAAAGGAAACAACCCAAATGTGTTGCTAGCTGGACTTTGGCAGGGCGCACTACCGGCGTCAGCAGCAACATGGAGACATGCACAACACAACCACAGAACTTTGCCCCCAACTTACAATGAGGTTGTCAATCTCACCCGTTTTGCTGAAAACAAAGGATTAAACGTATTGTGTGGAAGAAAGTAATAGTTTGCAGAAAGTAAACAGAAAACAGTAAACAGTTGATTGTAGATTGATTGTAAAAGAAAGGACCAGGGTCCATAGTTCACTAGTGGTGGCTCTCCTTAAGATAGATAACATGTTGGGTGAACAAATTACAGCGGGGCAATTGACAAACATCGAGAAAGAAATCATGCATATACTACTCATCTTGACTCCTTTGAGATTTGATTGGGCATTACAACATTATACATAGACCATAATCCAACTGCATCTAATAATCCACCTTCAGGTTATCATCCGAACCCCCTCCAGTATTAAGTTGCAAGCAACAAATAATTGCATTACGCATTGCGTGTAAAGTAAACAATATGATTGTTCTATGAACAAAGGATTGCTGTTTTCTCCCTAGCAGCAACAACACATCTAGTACCTTAGAGATTTCTGTCACTTCCCCAGATTAGTAGAGGCATGAACCCACTATCGAGCATAAATACTAACTCTTGGAGTTGCTAGCATCTACTTGGCCAAGATAGCTACTGACAACGGAAAGCATGCAAGATCACAAATAACAAAGACATGATAGAATCAATAATCAATCTAAAATAGCATCTCAATATCCATCGGATCCCCGCAAACACAACATGTAGGATTACAAATAGACGATCTTGATCATGAACGGAGCTCACAAGATCTAAACATGATAGCACAAAGGAGGAGAACCAACCATCTAGCTACTACATGGACCCGTAGTCCAGAGATGAACTACTCACGCATCACACCGGAGGCTTGCATGGTGATGAAGAAGGCCTCTAGGGTGAATTCTCCCCTCCGGCAGGGTGCCGGGAAGAGCTTCAGATCCCTCCCGATCTAGGGATGGAGATGATGGCGGCTACAGACTCTTTCGTGCAATTTTGATTGGGTACTTAGGTTTCTGTATCGGAGGCATCTTATAGGCGAAAGGGGAGGCCGAGGGAGTGCCGGAGGCGGCCAGACCACCCCCTGGCGCGGGCCATGCTAGGCCGCGCGGCCAGGTGGTGTGGAGGCCCCCTAGCCCCTCTCCGTCTCGTATTCTGGCTCCGTGTGTTCCTCGGTGAAAAACTAACTTTGGCTTTTATCCCGTCGAATTCCAAGAATATTCATTTTCTGACTTTCCTGGAACCAAAAATAGCAGAAAACATGTAGCTGGCACTGGGGCTCTTGCTAGTAGGTTAGTCCAAGAAAATGTATAAAAAGTACTCCAAAGTTTGAACAAAACATAAGAAAGTAGATAAAACCAAGCATGGAACATCAAAAATTATGGATACGTTAGCAACGTATTAACATCCCCAAGATTAACTCATGCTCGTCCTCGAGTAGGTAAGTGATAAAAAGAAAGAATAATTTTTGAGGTGACATGCACCATCATAAACTTGATCAAAGTATTTGTAAACATTGATAGCTGGGATCATAGTACTTCAATCATAACATGAAAGACAAAGTGCTAAAACAACGCATGACTCATCGAAGGCACATTAAGCAATCTCAATTGTTTATAACATGTCATGCTACCGCAAAGAATACTAAGCATAAAGCCAAAACAATATCAAGCATGGCATGACAAAGCATAGGCCACAGTCAAAAACAAGCTCTCTTTACCACTTAAGCATGAACTTTCTTACTCTTTTCCAATCCAAACCAAACTATTTGAAAACCAATGTATGAAAGAGGGGGTCCAACCAATTTATTCATCAAACTAAGAAAACCAAGAAAATGAAAAACGAAAACGAAAAAGAATACGCTCCAAGAACAACACAACTGTGCATGAAACAATAAAAATGAAGTGTTTGGAAGAAACCTGGGATTTTTATCGATGAAGAAGGGGATGCCTTGGGCATCCCCAAGATTTTACGCTTTTACTTCTTGGATATTTCTTGGGGTGATACGTGCGGCATCCCCAAGCTTGAGGTTTAGTCCATCCTTCATCTCATTACTCACTCCTTCCATACACCTGGAATTTTTCCTTCATACAAAACTTCACACAATCTTTATTAGCAACATTAGTGCACTTAAGATAATAAGTCTTTAGGTTCAGTTCCAACACCAATAAAACTTCCATTAAAACACAAGATACTGTAGCACTTCCCTCAAAAAGCACAATTCCCCAAAAGAACTAAAAAAAGAAACCAACAAGAAGCAAATGCAAATAATGGCAGAAATCTGTCAAAACAGACCAGCAGGTAAAGATGAATTTTTTGAAGACCTTCTGTTGCTCAAATTAAAAAGTGTTGAACTAACAAAAGTTAGATAACAACTTGGGGAGAAGCACAAAAATTCCCACCTCAAAAGGACGTACATATATTTTACACGAATTTTTACGGTGAAGCACAAAAATCTGTTTCGGGACAACAACTTTCCCAATCATTAATTCTCTCTCATTAGAGGTTACTCTTGGCACAAAAAGCAAATAAAAAGGATAAGGAGCGGTTATTACTAAAGTAATAACTTCCAAGGCTCATCTAAAACTTTTGGGTTATCTCCCAATAAGTACTTTTCTTTAACGCCTTTAAGTTAGGCATAAGAAGCAAGAAAAAGGATCAAGTGTTCTCAAATGAAGAAGCATTAAGAGAAAATTTTGTTTTCATAGGAGAGGCAAAAGAAATCTTCTCTCTCTTCTTAGGGAAGTGTTCTATACCTTTCTTGAGTGGGAGTTGATATATAATGGTGCCTCCTTTCATATCAATAATGGCACCAATAGTTCTAAGAAAAGGTCTTCCCAAAGTAATAGGACAAGAAGCATTGCATTCAACATACAAAACATAGAAATCTACGGGGACAGAGGCATTGTTAACCATAATAAGAACATCATTAATACTCCCCATGAGTTTCTTTTTACCATTATCATCAAGTGGGACATTCATATAACAATATTCCAATGGTGGCAAATCAAGCATATCATAAATCCTTCTAGGCATAATAGAAATACTACTATCAAGATCACATAAAGCTTTGAAATCAAAATCATTAACTTTGATATTAATGATGGGTTCCCAACCATCTTCTTGTTTTATAGGAATAGAAGCTTTATGTTTCATCTTTTCTTCTTTGATTTTAATGAGAGCATCAGTAATATGTTTTGTAAAGGCCATATTCATAGCACTATGATTAGGACTTTTAGCAAGCTTTTGTAGGAACTTAATAACTTCAGACATATTGCAATCATCAAGATAAAAATCATAATTATCATCTAAAGTAGTAGAGATATTACTAGCCTCAACACTAGTGGTAGTGATAGTAGAAACACTAATGTTTCTAGCAATTTCATCTTCTCTCTCCCACTTAGCATGCAATTCAGCTAATAGTCTAACATTTTCATCAATTCTTACCTGTATGGCATTAGTAGTAGCAAAGGGATTATTTTATGGTTTAGCAGCCAGTTTATTCAAAGAAGATTGAGCTTCAGCCAAAGATGCTATATTTTTTTCAGCATTAGAGAGTTTTTCCTCAGTAGTTTCATTGAAAGTAGTTTGTTTACTAATAAAATCTTTAAGCATAACTTCAAGTTCAGAGGGTGCACTCTTATTATTGTTGTGGGAATTTCCATAAGCATTACCATTATTGGGAGGATATGGCCTATAATTATTATTACCAAAATTATTCATGTAGGCATTATTGCTAAAATTGTTATTTTTTATAAAGTTCACATCAACTTGCTCTTCTTGAGCAACCAGAGAGGCTAAGGGAACATGATTTGGATCAATATGAGCATTCCCATTAACAAGCATAGACATAATAACATCAATTTTATCACTCAAGGAGGAGGTTTCTTCAACAAAATTTACCTTCTTACCTTGTGGAGCTCTTTCAGTGTGCCATTCAGAGTAGTTAACCTTCATATTATCCATAAGCTTTGTTGCAACACCCAAAGTAATGGTCATAAAGGTACCTCCAGCAGCAAAATCCAATAGATTTCTTGAAGAATAGTTCAATCCTGCATAAAAAGTTTGGATAATCATCCAAGCAGTCAGTCCATGAGTGGGAAAATTCTTTACCAAAGATTTCATTCTTTCCCAAGCTTGAGCAACATGTTCATTATCAGATTGTTTAAACTTCATTATTTCACTTCTCATAGATATAATCTTAGCGGGAGGATAGTATTTTCCAATGAAAGCATCTTTGCATTTAGTCCAAGAATCAATACTATTCCTAGTTAAGGAATTCAACCATTCTTTAGCTTTTCCCCTCAAGGAGAAAGGAAACAATTTAAGCTTAATAATATCTCCATCTATATCCCTATACTTTTGCATCTCACATAGTTCAACAAAGTTATTTAGATGAGCAGCAACATCTTCATTACCAATACCAGAAAATTGTTCTCTCATAACAAGATTGAGTAAAGAAGCTTTTATTTCAAAGAAAGTAGCTTCAGGAACAGGTGGAGCAATAGGTGTGCTCATGAAATCATTGTTGTTGGTGCTTGTGAAGTCACACAACTTAGTATTTTCTTGAGTATTCATTTTTTGTGTTTTTAATATAGAAAGCAAACTAGTAAAACTAATTTTTTTGTGTTTTTGATAAAGAAGCAAGCAAACAAAACAGAAATAAACTAAGCAAAACAAAAATAACAAAGTAAAGAGATTGGTTATGAGGGACTCCCCTTGTGAAGATGTCCTTGACTCCCCGGCAACGGTGCTAGAAAAAGCTTTGATGGCCTAAGATATCTCGAGCTCGTTGGGGAACCCCAAGAGGAAGGAGATGATGAGGACAACAACAAGTTTTCCCTCAGTTATGAAACCAAGGTTTAATCGAACCAGTAGGAGCAAGGAAACACCCCCAAGGTGTTGCTAGCTGGACTTTGGCAGGGCGCACTACCAGCGTCATCAGCAACGTGGAGACCTGCACAACACAACCACAGAACTTTGCCCCCAACTTACAGTGAGGTTGTCAATCTCACCGGTTTTGCTAAAAACAAAGGATTAAACGTATTGTGTGGAAGAAAGTAATAGTTTGTAGAAAGTAAACAGAAAATAGTAAACAGTTGATTGTAGATTGATAGTAAAAGAAAGTACCAGGGTCCATAGTTCACTAGTGGTGGCTCTCCTTAAGATAGATAACATGTTGGGTGAACAAATTACAGTGGGGCAATTGAGAAACATCGAGAAAGAAATCATGCATATAATACTCATCTTGACTCCTTTGAGATTTGATTGGGCATTACAACATTATACATAGACCGTAATCCAACTGCATCTATGACTAATAATCCACCTTCAGGTTATCATCCGATCCCCCTCCAGTATTAAGTTGCAAGCAACAGATAATTGCATTACGCATTGCATGTAAAGTAAACAATAAGATTGTTTTATGAACAAAGGATTGTTGTTTTCTCTCTAGTAGCAACATCACATCTAGTAGCTTAGAGATTTCTGTCACTTCCCCAGATTACTAGAGGCATGAACCCACTATCGAGCATAAATACTAACTCTTGGAGTTGCTAGCATCTACTTGGCCAAGATAGCTACTAACAACGGAAAGCATGCAAGATCACAAATAACAAAGACATGATAGAATCAATAATGAATCTGAAATAGCATCTCAATATCCATCGGATCTCCACAAACACAACATGTAGGATTACAAATAGATGATCTTGATCATGAACGGAGCTCACAAGATCTAAACATGATAGCACAAAGGAGGAGAACCAGCCATAGCTACTACATGGACCCGTAGTCCAGAGATGAACTACTCACGCATCACACCGGAGGCTTGCATGGTGATGAAGAAGGCCTCCAGGGTGAATTCTCCCCTCCGGAAGGGTGCCGGGAAGAGCTTCATGTCCCTCCCGATCTAGGGATGGAGATGACAGCGACTAGATACTCTTTCGTGGAATTTTGATCGGGTACTTATGGTTTCTGTATTGGAGGCATCTTATAGGTGAAAGGGGAGGCCGAGGGGGTGTTGGAGGCAGCCTGACCACCCCTGACACGGGCCAGACTGGGTCGCGCGACCAGGTGGTGTCGAGGCCCCCTAGCCCCTCTCCGTCTCATATTCTGGCTCCGTGTGTTCCTCGGTGAAAAACTGATTTTGGCTTTTGTCCCATCCAATTCCGAGAATATTCATTTTCTGACTTTCCTAGAACCAAAAATAGCAGAAAACAGGTAGCTGGCACTGTGGCTCTTGTGAATAGGTTAGTCCAAGAAAGTGTATAAAATGTACTCCAAAGTTGGAACAAAACATAAGAAAGTAGATCAAACCAAGCATGGAACATCAAAAATTATGGATACGTTAGCAACATATCAGTCATCCATGACCGAAGACATTAGGAGGACGGGTGTCTCCGAAGCGGTGTAGGCTAGGTCCACGAAAAGCAGTCTTGTAGACCAGGTCTTCGAGGCGTGGCATTGTGGTGACCCTTCCCACCCAGCATTTGGGGGGAAGAGGCCCGACCGCACTATATAAGGGGACCTCCTCCTACCTTAGAGGAGGTCGATCCCAGCAATCTGTAACCCTAGACACTGGTTCACCATTATACCCTCGCAAAGCACCGCGAGCAATACAACCAAGCAGGAGTAGGGGCTTTACCTCCTCAGGAGAGTCCCAAACCTGGGTAAAAAACCGTGTCAACTTCTCTGTCATGTTCATGCGCCACCTCCTTCACCTTCATTAAGAAGCTTGGAAGGCATGATTCAACCCCCTCTAGAACTCAGGGCTTGTTGGACCCCTTGTTCCCATGCGGGACCCCTTTTCCGACATTGGCGCGCCGGTTAGGGGGCTTAGGCGCAATTCGGAGGCCTTCCTCGACCCCGGCGACATGGTGCCGAGCTTCGACGCAGGGTCCGAGCGACGGGACTTCCTGGGAAGCTCGACACGGGAGAGCGCCTGCGTGAGGCATGGACGCTGATCTGCCACGTCCCCGCCACTTCCGAGCGCAAGGCATGGCACGCCTGCCTTGTAGAGCTCCTGGGCGACCCAAGACACGATCTAGTCCTGACCGGCCACCAGGCCTAGGGGCCGGCGCCGGGGCCACTGGGATGCTGCACCACACTGCGCCAAGGTGTACCCAGTGCCATCACGTGCATCTTGGGAGGATCCTAGGCCCTCGCCACAGGGAGGCACTTCAAGAAGCTCTCCATCAAGTTGGTGGCGGCAAGGCCTAGCGCTACCGCCACCCAGCTCGAGTGGTCACAGTAGCCGGTCTCTTTCGGAATCAACGACCACCCTGGGTCCATACGCTCGGTGGGCACCATACCCATGGTATGCTCTCCTACCATCAACGGCGTCACCGTGGCGAAGACCCTTGCCACCGACGGAGTTGGCTTGAATGTGCTTTTGGAGGAGGCATTCCGGCGATTGTATGTGCCCACATCTCAAGTGAAGCCAGCCTTGTCGTTCTTGGGAATGACAGAAGGTGAGACCATGCCTCTTAGATAGATTCGGATCCCCATCACGTTTGAAACAACCGACAACTACCACACCAAACTCGCTGACTTCCACGTCGCCCAGATCAGCCTGCCGTACAATGCCATCTTGGGTTACCCAGCCCTGGCGAGGTTCATGGCCGTCACCCACAATGCTTACCATGTGATCAAGATGCCGAGCAGTGCCGGGAGCCCCGTCACAATTGGTTGTGATGAGGGGAAAGCCCGGCAATCCCTTGAGCATGCCTACAAGGGGGTGGTGTCTGCCTGCCTGAGGAGGAAGAAGGGCTGTGCGATGCAGAGCCTCCCACGTGCAAGAGGCTAGCCCCGTCCAAAGACGCATCTGGGTTCGCCGGGGGCGAGCCAATGGTGCTTCCGGGGGAGGAGGTCACATGCTCCTGTGGCATGGCCAGAAAGAGGAAGCCGCTGTTCTCTCAGGAGTGCGCGGCGACCAAAAATTTCCCGCTCGACCCGGCCATCCGGGGGCTACCATCATCATTGGGGCACACCACGGTGGAGGCGGAGCAGGCGCTCGTTGCTTTCCTACATGCAAACGCAAACATGTTCGCCTAGACCCTGTCGGACATGACCAGGGTCCCTCGAGAGGTGATCGAGCATCACTTGGCAGTATGCCCTTTGGCATGCCCGGTGAAGCACAAGGTGAGGCGGAAATCGGATGAGAAGCAACTATTCATCATCACCGAGATGGAGAAGCTGGTCAATACGCATCTCGTCCGGCAGATCCTCCATGCGGATTGGTCATCCAACCCGGTCATGGTTCCAAAGACCACCGGAGGGGGGCGCCTCTGCGTCGACTTCATCGATCTCAACAAGGTGTGGCCTAAGGACCCGTTCCCGCTCCCTCGGATCGACCAGACACCAGACTCAATGGTGGGATGTGACCCGCTGTGCTTCCTAGACACCTTCTCGGGTTATCACCAAATCAAGATGGCCTAGGAGGACCAGGAGAAAACGGCTTTCGTCACCCCCTATGGGGTTTACTGCTACACCTACATGCCATTTAGCCTCAAGAACACCAGCGCTACCTTCCAGAGGCTGATGCGCATCTCCCTGGGTGGGCGGATGGGGAAAAACACGGAAGCTTATGTCAATGACATTGTGGTCAAAACTCGCGAGAAGGACATGCTGGTGGCGGATCTGACTGAAACCTTCGATAACTTGCACAGGGTGAACATCAAGCTTAACCCCGCCAAGTGCATATTCGGGGTCCCATCGGGGAAGCTACTCGGTTTCTTGGTGTCACACCGAGGCAAACCCAAATAAGGTGCATGCCATTGAGGAGATGTGGCCGCCCAGGTGGCTCAAGGACATGCAGTGCCTGGCGGGATGCCTAGCGGCCCTCGAGAGGGTCATTTCCAAGCTAGGTGAGAAGGCCTTACCCTTTTTCAAGATCATGAAACGATCTGGCAGCTTCTAGTGGACCCCAAAGGTGACAGAGGCCTTCGAAGCCCTCAAGAGGTACCTCACCGGTCACCAGGTCATGGTGGCGCCGAGGGAGCGCGATCCCCTATTGTTGTATCTAGCGGTGACCCCATAGACAGCTAGTGCCGTCCTCATGGCCGAGAGTGAAGAGAAAGTTACAAGGAAGGCCCGACCCTCCAAGACTCGCAAGGGCTCGGGGGCTGGAGCTCCTGAAGAGGGCGACATCGTGTCGCGGCATGGGGGAACAAAGCCTCGGGCTGAGGATGCCCTTGAAGCCCCAACGAGGACCACAGAGATGGTACAACGACTGATCTAATTCATCAACACGGTGCTTTAAGACGCCCGAGAATGGTACCCGATGCCATAGAAATTCCTCTACGCACTCCTCCTAGCGTCCTAGAATCTTTGCCACTACATCCAAGGCCACCCCATCAGAGTGGTCACCAAGTTCCCTCTGGAGGCCATACTATGCAACCCCAATGCCACGGGACACGTTGACGAGTGGGCCATCGAGCTGCAGACTTCAAGCTAATCTTCGATACCACTCGCACCTTCCAAGGGAGGGAACTCACGGAGTTCATCGTGGAGTGGATGGACCCTGGTGGAAGCGACGTCAGGGAAGCTGGCCCGGGGTGATGGGTAGTAAAGTTTGACGGGGCATTCAATGGCGATGGAGCTGGGGCAACAGCGGTAATCACGTTCCCAACTAGCGACAAGCCCTACTACACCGTACAACTGCGGTTCAAGAACGAGGCCAAGCGCTCCAACAACATCTCCGAGTACAAGCTAATGTAGAATTCAAGGCTGCCATCGCCCTCGGCATCAAGCAGGTCACGATACAGGGAGACTCCTTGATCCTCATCAACTTCTCCAACAAAAGCTACAAGCCCAAGGACGAGCACATGGAGGCCTACCTGGAGCTGCTCCACATTCCAAGGGGATAAAACCAGGAGGCCGAGGCGATCGCCAAGCATGCGTTCGCTTGGAGTCGCAGCAACCAGGGGTCTTCGAGGAGTGGCTTTACGCTCCGTCGGCCGCGCCACCGAACAAGGGGTAGGACAATCCTCTGGAGGGCCTGCCCCCACCACCCTCAACAGGCGCCCTGGATTGCGGACTACCATCTGGAGACCACCTCGTTTTGGCACTTTCTGCTGAGGAGACATACTAGATCACAAAGCTCAATGCTTACTTAGAGGACGGCATCCTACTGGACAACAAAGACATGGCTGAGTGCCTCATCCGTCGCACTAAGAAATATTGCATGGTGGACGGGGAGCTCTACTGGCACAGACCTAACGGTGTCACCCTGCGGTGCATCCCAGCCAAGGTGGTCCGCAAGCTGTTGTCATACATCCATGTTGGGGAATGTGGCCACCATGCCTCAGCGTGCACCCTCGCTGGGAAGGCTTTCTGCAACGGCTTCTACTAGCTCACAGCGCTTGATGACGCCATAGATCTGGTCAAGTCTTGCGAAGCATGCCAATTCCATGCGAAGCAGATTCATCAGCCCGCTCAGTAGCTACAGACCATCCCTCTCTCACGGCTGTTTGTGGTCTGGGGAGTAGACATCCTGGGGCCTTTTCCTAGAGCGCCTGGGGCTACCGGTACCTCTATGTCGCCATTGACAAATTCACCAAGTGGGATGAGGTGGATCCCGTCCGAACCATCCCACTAGGCGGTCAAGTTCATTCGCAGTTTGGTATGCCGTTCGGCATGCCTAACCACATCATCACCGACAATGGCTGTCAGTTCATCAACAGGAAATTCAAGTCCTACTGTGAGGGCATCGACACCAAGATCTGCTATCCTTCTACTGCACACCCGTGCAACAGGCAAGCCGAACGAGCCAACGTAGAGGTACTGAGGGGCCTTAAGACAAGGAGCTTTCGCCGCAAGCTTAAGGAGTGTGGTTCAGGCTAGATCGACGTGCTCTCGTGCATGTTGTGGTCCATCCGCACCACTGCGACCAAGCCAACTGGCGAGACCCCATTCTTCCTCGTCTATGGAGCTGAAGTTGTTATCCTTGCATAAATGAAGCATGGGTCCCTGTGGGTCCTGGCCTTCAACAAGGCAGTGCAAGAGGAGCTTAGGAAGGAGAACCACTGCCTCCTAGAGGAGGCCCACCGCAAGGTCAACGTTTGGGTTGCCAGGTACCAACAGATGATACGCCGCTACCACTGTCGCAACGTGCGAGCCCGTACCTTGGAGGTGGGGGACCTCATCCTTCGACGAGTTCTCTCTTGTGAGGGCCTCCACAAGCTCTCCCGATGTGGGACGAGCCCTTCAGGGTCGCCCACGTCTCGAGGCCTAGGGCGGTATGGTTGGAGATGGAAGAGGGGGGTCCGATCCCTAATGCATGGAACATCTACACCTCCACAAGTTCTACCCCTGAGCTCTACCAGAGCCGGTAACAAGCCTTTCTTTTTTCCTCTCCTCCGCTGAGTGAACAACTCAAGAACAGTTATCGTTTTTCTAGGGTTCCTTGCTGTGGCTTTCATTGCTTCTTCGTTTTTCTGTGGTGCCTTTTCTCTTGTGCAAGTCGTGTGAGCGGGGGCTAGGCACGATGCATGCAGCCGGTGCCATCCCCGGTCAACACTAAGGCCTAAAGTCTCGAGCTCTGACTTATGGACTATCTCCGTCAACAAGTCACGTCACCCACGATTCCCGGTGCTTGGTAATCCTCACACGGCATGTGCAGAACCTATGGTTGCTCCCCGAGGAACTATACAGGGAAAGTATGAGCCCAATGGCTCCTTCCTCGAGGGGCTTACGGGACAGAACCGAACATACAAAGCCTACAGGTCACCCCCACAAGGGGCCTACATGACAGGTACAAGCCTCGTGGACATCTCATGGAGAGGGAATCAGGGCAGCCCACGAGGAATCTCACCTCAAGCGGCTCAAATGCTGCAAGAGCCTAAGACCACCTCTGCGAGGGGTCCACGGGCTAGTGCAAGGCCATCTCCCCAAGGAGCAATAACACACAGACAAACACGGGCGAATAAGTGAAGTGCTCTGACAGTCCCAGAGGGGAAAGGAAGGTCCTAGGGTGCCTCAAGGTCATTACACGAATGAATGTCAAACTTCACGGACCACGGAATCAGCATCTAGGGCTCCAAGATAAGCGCTCAGGGTAGCCGAACCTTCAGTGTCGTCTGACCCATCGTCTGCCCCCTCATGCACCTAACGGGGAAACTCCTAGATCAGCAGATTCATAAGTTCAGAGACCTTGGGTTCTAGCGCATCCATGGTGGCTGCCGGTCACACGGCCGGGGCGTAATCCACATCGGGAGAATGCTGTAGGAGTTTTGGTGAAGAGCGCCCTCCCCACGACACCTAGCATCGCATGTCACTCTCAGGTGATGAAGCCATTCTAGCCCTACGCCGCCCCCTCCAGAGGAGTAAGAACCCTGCGGGTAAGCTTGAGGAATACTCCTGCCACGTGCCTAGCGGGTAGATTAGGGACACAAAAGCTCTCGATGCTAAGGGCGGGGAGAATGGTCATGCTCTGCTTGCGAGAATGGAGAATGACACTTTCTGTAACTCTAGCACCTTGTGAGCCAGCCACTTGTTCTCCTCACGAACCCTAGTGATGGCGGTAGCATCTTTCTCCAGGGCCGTGACCTCGCCCTTAAGGTCCTCGACCTCGTGGAGTGAGTCATGGCGGCGTCTCCCCACGGCATCCAAGGCCTGGTGCAGCTGGGCGACGAGTTCACGTTGGTGTTCGGCCATGGCTGCCTCCCACAAGGAAACGCCCCCCTCGTGAGTGGAAAAAATCTGCTCCTGTGAAGAAACATGCCCCTCCACATCGGAAATAATCGTTGTTGCCCATGCCGATGCATCCTGAAGTGCGACCTCCGTGGAGAGGCATGCCTTATCTTGCTCCACCATGGCCATCCTCTAGGCCTCGCTGAGATGGTCCCAGTCCAGTGCCAGCTGAAGGCCCTCCCTCGTGGTGTCCGCCAAGAACCGTGCAGTTCCCCACGAACGCTGGAAATGGGTCTTCCCAAGCGCTCAACCCGGCCGAAGCCAGGAAGCTCCGGAGTGGCCAGGACTAGCGCCTGGGACTCAACGTTGCTGCTTTCGAAAGCCGCACTAGCCTCAGAGGGGCGCTGGGGGCTGGAGCCAGAGTTAGGGCTAGCCCCCGCAGAGGGAGCAGGAGGCACCGAGGCCGACCCATGAGCTCCGCCCTCGCCCAAGTTCATGGCTGGGCGCCCCCCGGACGGTGTGTCCTGAGTACGAGGACTCTCCCATGGGGACGGACGCGCTTTCCCTCGGGGAATCTAGAGGAGCAGTGACATCAGCCACAGGGGTGATGCTATGCATGCCCCCTCTGGAGGCGTGGTAGCGGCTAGGGGGCTATTCAGCCCATGAGATACATGTGACACATCGCCCGTTGCGACTAGGGGGATAGGGCAAGGCTGGGCACACGCCAGTGTGATGACCTCCCCAGCCCCAGGGGCTACCGACAGGATGGGCACATCCATAGGTCGGACCACGAGGTCACCGGTGCAAGCTGCCGGGTGAACCTTCCTGGAGGAGGTCTATTTCGCCTGGCTCTTCCGGGGAGGATCGCCACTACGAATCACGGAATAGTTCGGTCATGAAAGCCCACGATCGAGAGAAATATGATCTCGGTCGAGCTTTACCTGGAGGAGCCGGTAGACAAGAGCAGTTTCACACCAGGCGGGACGAAGGCCTCGGCGGGCCCCAAGGACCTACACCCGCTCATACCAGCCTCGCAAGGGGAGGTCACCTCCCCACCAATGCCCTCAGAGCGGGGAACCGAGCGCGTTTCCAATGGGGCGCCTCCCTTGGGTCAGTCTTGCTAGCCCCGCTTCTAGTCTCTGTGGCCTCCCCGGAGGCAACACGACTACCACCCTCATCAGGGGTGGGGGACGAAGAACCTAGTGGATTCTCCTATTTCCCCTCCTGGCTAGCAGGAAGAATCCCCCATTCATCGAACAGAGGGAGGGAGGCCTGGATCTCGCCCTTTCAAGGATAATGACAAAGGAGAAGGACCCCTGCGGGGAGCTCCGATGTGGTTGAGGTGTGGAGGAGCTCGTTGAGGAACTTCCCAATGGCGGAGTCATCAGTGATGCCATCCCCTAGGGATGAGTGGTCTTCCTCATCCAGGTGCCACAGATCCTTGTGATGCTTTTGTAGTGGGGAAATATGATGTTAGAGGAACTCCATGGTTACCAGGAGCCTAGTCAGGCCGGAGGAAGTGAGGTTCTCAACGAACGCGTCTAGAGCCTCGGCTTTGTCCCCCTCCAGTTCGGTCGTGGTAGAAGAAGGGGTGTGCAGAACCAATGAGACTCGCAGATCTGCGGAGCCAAGCCACGCCTAGGTCACCCCCACTCATTCTGGCCCGAGGAGAGCTACGAGCTGAATTTATCGATCCACGAGTCTAGGCGGATGGTGGAAGGGATCAACACCTCGTAGGTATCCTCCTCTTCGTCCTCCACCCGGGAGGACTCGGAAGGGGCGGGCCTCATTTTAATGGCAGGAGTTTCTCGGTGAGATATCTTGCGTTGGCAAGGCTAGAAATTGATCAAAAGGGAACAGGAGAAGAGGCGGGTCGGTGGTTGCAATCGGGAGGACTCAATGAGCAAGAACAAGACTCTATAAAAGCGGGGTGCCCCGAGTCCCTAGTTGGATGGGCCTTTAGACAGTTCATCCGGGCACCTCGCGAGGGCCTTAGAGGCGGCCCCTCGGGAGGGTCGAGATGCACGCGCCCGGTGGCGAAAGGCGACAAGGTTGGTACGAGCATAGGATGCCAACCCAGTACCTACCAAGGGGTCCCGGGTAGTCAAAGGTGTCCTTGATAAAGGTCCCGACAGCTAAGGCGGTGTCTGTAGATTTTTTGTAAGGGGACGGAGGCAACGCAACCCCGGGGATGGGCGTCATACATGGCCGAAGACATGAGGATGACCGGTGTCTCCGAAGCGGTGTAGGCTAGGTCCACGGAAAGCATTCTTGTAGACTAGGTCTTCGAGGAATGGCAATGTGGTGACCCTTCTTGCCCAGCATTTGGGGGAAGAGGCTCGGCCTCCCTATATAAGGGGACCTTCTCCTACCTTAGAGAAGGTCGATCCCAACAATCTATAACCCTAAACATTGGTTCACCATTGTACCCTCATGAAGCACCGTGAGCAATACAACCAAGTAGGAGTAGGGGCTTTACCTCCTCACGAGGGACTCAAACCTCGGTAAAAAAACCGTGTCAACCTCTCTGTCGTGTTCGTGCACCGCCGCCTTCGCCGTCGTTGAAAATCACGGAACGGGTGATTCAGCCCCCTCTCAAACTCAGGGCTTGTGGACCCCTTGTTCCCACGCGGGACCCTTTCTTCGACAATTGTTTCTGACATTCCGTCCCTTCCAACCCTCTTTATTACATTAAAGTGCAACTCTATGAGCCCATATAGGTGAAGTGCTATGCAGTCGATATTGGCACATCACCATCATAAAACAACATAAAATATATAAACTTGACCAAATACTCATTGCATATTATATGGAAATCATAGCCAATTCATCATATGCCCTTAGGAACATGGGGATCTACTCACAAGTATCAAACATGATATGGATCCGTGGCATATGGATTACAACACAATCTGAAATATAATATCTCAACCAAATAAAGACAAGTTTCCAATCATAAACATGTAACTAGCACTCAAACAATATCTAGAGTTCAATCAATCATTGCTGATATTGGCGATGGAGATGGTGATGATGTTGGTGCTGATGGAGATGTTGATGGACAGGCCTCCTGAAAGAGCATTTCTTAATCCCTAGAGTTTTGTGTGTTAGATAACAATACCAAGGATGATTTAATGTGTGTTAAGTGCTGCAGATAAGTGTTCATATGCAGCCAAAACAGGCTTTTCGGGGGCTAATAATCTGCCCCCGCCAGGGGCCGGATTATCCGCCTTGGATTGATTGTCAAAGAGAGCAAGACGCGTCATTTGGTATGGGGGTGGACTATCCTTCAGATTGTCTAGCCAGGGATGGAGTTTTTGCCCGGGCCATATAATCCACCCCCAAGGTGCCGGATAATCTGCCCCCAAGGGGCCAGATAATCCGCCCCGGGGAACTTTTACAAAGGGATCCAAGCCGCGTCACGCAGTAGGGGGTAGATTTCCCCCTAGAAAAACCAAATCTAGGGCAGAGCTTTGCCCTGGCCGGATAATCCAGGCCCCACTTGGGCTGGATAATCTGGCCCCAAAATCTCTAACGACCGAGTTTTGACATGGGGTATAAATACCCCAATTACTCCTCCTGTCAGAACTCTTGATTGATTTGAAAGGTGATGTTCTGTTCTTCAAGCTCTTAACCGAGATCTCTCTCTTCAACCACCCAAAGGCTCTGATATTTGGGGAATCGAAGGCTGAGGCTTCGATCTTCTACAACACCAATCAAGCGCATCACTTCCCCTCTATTCACTTGGAAGATCCTCGATCTAGTATTTCTTGCGAATATCTTGATCTTGTGTTTTGGTATTGATAATACTTGTTCTTGTGGTAGATTGTTGTCATCACATGAGCCTCTAATTCGGTTGTGGATGTGTGCCTTGCTAGTTGTGGAAAGGCACCGGTTCCTGCCTCGAAGTGTACAAATAGTGGAAAGGTGGATCGGGCCTTTGGTGGCGAGATCCATCGGAGAACAGGGTGTGGCCTATTGTGGTGTGGTTGTCTTAGTACGACCCACCCCTCCAATGCAGACGTACTTCCATTGACATGCAAGGAACTTCGGTAAAAACAAATCCTATGTCTCCGCATGCTCCACTATAGTTTCCTCGCTCCTCACTTTTACTCACTTAGTAGTTAGGTTTACATCTAGGGAAATTCTCCGTAGTTGCATATCTAGAGAATTTACCTTTGTGTCAAGCCTAAAATTGAAAAATAATTAAAATTTGAAGTAGCACCTATTGACCCCCCCTCTAGGTTCCCATACGATCCATTTCAATTGGTATCAGAGCCTCGGCTCTTTATTCAGGCTTTACCACCTAAGTGAATATGGGAACTAAGGGAGATGGTAGTGAGACTATGAACAAAGTCACTATGGATGATCTCAAGACGTTGGAAACAACCTTGTTGAAATCCATAGAGGCCAAAATGGAAGAGATGCATCAAATGATTGCTCGTCTCTCTCCATCTACCACTGAGGCTACCACCCCGCTCTCTAAGGAGAAAGCTAATGCTAACTCCAAGGAAGACGAGTTGGTGGGTGATAAAAATAATGGCTCCTCCAAAAAAGGGAAGTGGCATGGAGGACTATAGTGAGGTCTCTCACTTATATTCACCCGATCCATCTACTTCGCTACCTCCATCTACCACCGAGGCTACCACCCCGCTCTCTAAGGAGAAAGCTAATGCTAACTCCAAGGAAGACGAGTTGGTGGGTGATAAAAATAATGGCTCCTCCAAAAAAGGGAAGTGGTAAGGAGGACTATAGTGAGGTCTCTCACTTACATTCACCCGATCCACCTATCCCTCATCCTGATATAAATAATAAGGGTGATCCACCAAGCTTACTACATCTTCATTTAATCAATGGCAATTCTTGATGAAATCTCATGTATTCAGTCCTTCTGTTGAGCTTTGGAGAATCATTGAAGATGGACTCCATGATGATAATACCAACAACTTGATGACAAGAGAAGTCATTGATAGCCAACTCAATGCAACCACTCTTCACATGATCCAGCTTGATGTGGGTACCAAGGACATGCTACACATTGAACAGTTCAACACCGCCAAGGAAGCTTGGGATGCACTCACTGACCTATTTATTGGAAATAAGAGCATGAGAGTAAATAGGTATGCTGCTCTAAGGAATGAAGCGGAAGGGTTCTATCTGTTGGATGGTGAGGATCACGAAGACATGTATAGAAGGATCAAAGGCATTACCACCACATTTAGAAATCATGGTGCCACCCATGTTGATGATGCGTGGATCAAGAGAAAGTATGTGACTGGTCTTATGCCATTTGAGCCCACTGAGCTTGCAAGGCTGACACAACTATCAACAAATGACCTTGAACAAAGTCATGTAAGAAATGGCTACATTCAAAGTTGCATCAAAGAACGTTGAAGATGCTCGTGCCCGAGCAATTGGAATGCAAAAATGCGTGAATGTTGCATTGAAGGCTAATGACATTGAGCAAGATGAAGATGAGAGGGTTTTTGACACCGTCTCCATGAGTTGTCCCGAGGAGGTCAAGTGTGCTCATTGTGAGTACATGGCCTTCTACGCAAGAAACTTTTGGAAGGACCCAACCAAAGCTAAATCTGAACTTGAGCGCAAGAATGGGTCAAGTCCACGAAAGGAAAACGATCCAAAGTTGAGAATTTGTTACAATTGTGGAGACTGTTTGCACTTTGTAGCTAAGTGCCCTTATAAAAGTAGAGAAGACAATGGGGGCAGGCTCATTCTCAAGGAAAGGTCTAAGGCACCTCAGAAGAAGCCATTTGTCAAGAAAAATGCTCCTTACAAGAAGCAACCGAAGATTGTTTTGGTTGCACAAGAGGAATACTCCTCCAAAAGTGAAGACGAAGAGGATAATCATAGCTCACGAGAGGTGGCGGCCATAGCCACCACATCTACACCTACATCTCTCTTCAACTCTCCTAATGAGAACATCATCAACAAGAATGTCACTTGTCTTATGGCAAGAGGTTCCGAGGTATCATCTTCTACCACTTCTTTTCCAAATACTACTATGGATGTTGATATGGATGATCATACTAGTCTTAAAGTTAAAGAAGAAGTTGTTTCTTTGTATCTTTTTATCACTAACTTGCAAGTTGAGAACAAAATGCATTTTGAGGCTCTTATGAGTCAACTTGTCCACTTCGAAGAGCTTCTTGAAGAAAAGGGCAGAATTGAGAGAGAGGATGCAATGAAAATTAAATCTTTGAAGAATACTCTAGAAGAAGAAGAGATTACTTGAGTCAATTGAGGAGTCACATGACGAGGTTATGGCCAAACTTGCAAGGGAACATGATAATGCTATTGCCAAGGCAAATAAATTAAAGAAGGAAAAGGTTGAGTTTGGCACTGCTCATGCTAGACTTTCCAAGAAATATGAGGCACTCAACATTACTCACAAGGCTTTGGAGAGTGAAATTCTCAATTCTCAGTGAGTCTCATGATCAGCTTCAAACTCGATTAAACAAGTATGATATGCCTAGCACTTCTGCCCCAACATGTGTACATGAAGAAGTTCTTGAAGAAAATGCTAGGTGGAAAGATTAGCTACCCAAGGCACCTCTATCTAAAGGTAAGGAAATTCTAGATGAGGTCCCTAGTAAGCAAAGGACAAACAATGGAAAAGAGGGACTTGGTTATGTTCCAAAAACTAAGAAGAAGAAGAACAAGAAGAAGATGGCTAAGATTGCTCAAGCAAAGATAAGCACCGCTGAAAAGAACATAATAAGGAACAAAACTGATTATTATGGTTTTGCAGGGTATAACAATCCTCATTATGAATTGTTTCGTGATTATTATGGTGATGTCTATGCTAGGTATGTTGGTCCCTTTGATAATTATATTTCTTGGTCCATTTGGGTCCCAAAGACCCTTGTAACTAACATGAGAGGACCCATTGAAAAATGGGTACCTAAAACCAAGAAGTAATTTTCTTGTAGGGCTATGCTTCCGGTGGATCTAAATGGGTGCTCGATAGTGGTTGCACAATTCATATGACTGGAAGAAAGGAGATCATCATGGAGATGAGGCCAAATATTGATCAAATAACTGTCTCCTATGGTGATAAATCAAAATCAAAGGTATTGGCTCTAGGCAAAGTTATGGTTGCTCACGATATCTCACTCGTGGACGTCATGCTTGTTGAGACCCTTGGTTACAATTTACTTTCTGTTCGTGCCCTTGGTAAGATGGGATTTGTAGTTTTCATTGATAATGATATTGTGGTACTCTTGTGGAGCAAGTCTCTAAATGTCTCTTTCGTTGGATACGTCGAAAATGACTTGTATGTGGTGGACTTTTCGGGGAAAACATCTACAAGTCCAATGTGTCTTTTTAGAAAGGCCGACGCGGGTTGGTTATGGGATCGCCATCTAGCCCACGTCAATATGAAAACTTTGCAAAGCCTTCACAAGGGTGGCCACATTCTTGGACTAAAAGAAAATGACTCCTTTGCCAAAGATCGTGTTTGCAGGGCTTGTGTTGAGGGAAAAATGCATGACTCTCCCCATTGAAGGAAGACGATTATTTCATCAAAGAGGATTTTGGAGCTCCTTCATGTGGATCTCTTTGGTCCTCCATCTCATTCAAGCCTTGGTGGGAAGAAATATTGTCTCGTCATTGTTGATGGTTACTCAAGGTATACATGGGTCTACTTCTTCAAGCAGAAAAGTGAGACTCTACAAATGGTCGTCGACTTTGCCAGCACGGTTCAGCATCAATACAATGTTTCTGTATTGGCAATTAGAAGCGACAATGGCTCCGAGTTCAAGAACTACACTCTGAATGAATTCCTAAGTGAAGAGGGGATAAGGCACCAATATTTTGCTGCCTACACCCCTCGATAAAATGGTGTTGCCGAGAGGAAAATCGGACTCTTATGGACATAGCAAGGAGAACATCATTTTGTGGCCCGAAAGTTGAGACGCCAGTGCATCGTGGTACCTGAGTTGATTTTAATCACCGTGATTCAAAAAGTTGGGGTGCTAATTGCTGAGAGGGGTGTTTCGAGTGAATAATGGCCAAACCCAATATTTTCAAATTGCGCCCGTTAAGTCAGGATATTCCGTTACACTAGTTCCTATTGTGCCCCTTCTTCACCGGTCTCTATTCTTAGCCATCCTGCACATGTTGTAGGGGCAAATCCATTACTTTACTTTCCTAACTCCTGACACTGAATCTAGCTACGGCGGCGACAGTCCTTTTTATTCCTTTCTCCGACCCTAAATTTGCCGGTGGTGGAGTTCCTTTTTTCTCCCTCCCACGACACTGAATCTGGCGGTGGTGGCCCAACATGTCTTGCAATGCGAAGGTTGTAGCTATGTCGCCGACTGATTCGGGTCCATTAGAGCCAGAGTTTGGGGCCCAATTTGAAGCAGCAGCAAGGTCTTCAGCCCTTGTTAGTGAGAAGGTCGGCAAGGATTCTGCTCCCAAGGTACCTACAAGCAGCGGGCTGGAGAGAAAATCAAGGCCGGCGGCGGATTGTTTGGCTCTGGTGGGCGGATGCGGCACCCATATCTCGAAGAAAAAACCCAGGAGAAGAGCGAGAGGTGAATTTTTCTTATCTGTGTTGTATCTTACAAGTATATTAGTTACGGCACATCAAATGAACTGAAAATTTCCCCTTTTTAATCAAATTAGGCACAACTTTGATACAAGGGACCTATATGAGTTCACAGTTCATGTTCGCCAGTACACTGCAAAACTAGATTTTGCTTGCGAGAGAGTTATGTTCAGGCAATATGTGCATCTTCTTGTGAATTGCAAAGAGGTTGTGTCTGTTTCGCAGCTGGTAGATATGCTTCATGCTAGGATTCCCTAGGGTTCTAGACAGAGGACAAAATTGGTATGGCGCAACATGAATGATACCTATATGCAAATTGAGCACTCCCATGAGCTTCAGATGGTTTGGGAGTGTTGTGCAGCAGATCGTAAGGTGAAATTTGAAGCGATGATTGATGATATGCATGTAGATGCTGGAGATCTTGCTGTCAGAGCTTCGGCTATCGAGACTACTGATAGCTGTGAGATTCGACACATTTTTGATGGTTTTCATTAATGGGTTTCTCCCGGATTTGATCTTTTTCTGGCTTTACCTAATGCTAATGCTTCAGTAGCGAGGAAAACATGGTTTTTAATGTGTGTTTCAGGATCTGAACGTCAACATAAGGTTTTAACTAGAGAAACACAATATTCTGGAGAAAACAAGCAAGTATCTCTTTGGAAGCACACGAGGGGACCTCACAGAAGCTTTAACGAGCAACTATACGGCGGGAATATTTTTCCAGCCGTATAGTTCCTGCCATATAGTTGATGCCGCCTCTGTCTTGTCAAAAGGGACAACTTCCATGAAGGGACTGAGGATGAAAACACAACACAACAGCCGCCACACCATCCAGAAGGGAGAAAGAAGAGATCCGGAGAAGACGTTCTTCATCTCGCTCCACAATCTTCAACCTCCTATCCAATACACCTCCATAGCCACTGCTTGTACTTGAGAGAGAGAGGGATATCCACCTTGCAAGACTAGGGTTTGAGATTGTTTCTTCCCATCTTGAATTGTGTTGGATATTTTTCTATTCTTATTGTGGATCTCCACGGTAATACCCAGACGAATTCCCTTTATTTGATTATATTGATGATCCATTCTTCTCTCATGTGTGAGTAATTCCCTTGGGCATGGGAGATGTAGGGGATTGGTAATATGTGAGGTGCCTTCATATATTTTCCATTATTTTGTGATTGATTCTGATTACTATATTATGTGTTCTTGACTATCTGTGGGTTGCCTAATTCTTGTTGTCCAATTAAGGGCCCAGACAACATGATGCTTTGTTCTACATAGATAAGATCTTGTTCGCTAGTGGACCGGCGACCCCCGAGTGACATGGGGATATCAATGGAAAACTAGTAGACTCGAGGATAACGAGTAACCACTATGCTTATGGCATTAGTCCGATCCAAGGAGCTTAATCTCTAAGCGGCCTAAAGGGTCTTAATCGTCTAGTGTCTGACCATGGTTTTGGTGACAGGCTAGTAGGATTATTGAACTTGGGATGAAATCTACCAAGAGGAGTTTCGGCTAATTATAGGTTGCTCGCCTACACATAAATTTATAAGATTATAATTGTTACATTTATTATTCATCCACCTGACATAGTCACTATCATCATGAACTGAATCTGCCCGCGCCTTCTTTTGCCATCTGCAGTAACAACAAACAACCAAGTTGTTCTTTACTTCTATGGTTTATATTTCTGATTTTATATTTTAGTTCTATTTAAAGACATCTCATTTAATCAAAACCCATTCCTACTTCAACACTTGCAGTTCATTCACTCGAAGACCTATGGCAACTTCGTGTGTGATAGAGATTTGACCCATAAACACTTACCTTTGGGCTCCCTGTGGGATCGATATCTATACTTCGAAACTAGCTACAAACGATCTGTGCACTTGCAGATATCAAGATATTTTCTAGCGCCGTTGCCGGGGAGCTAAGCGCTAAGTGTTTGTCTTTTGACATTTCAGGTGTTGCTACTACAAAATGTTCTCGTTAGGAGACAAAGGGTCTACACGCTCTAGTAGGACCTACCTGCCAGATTATATTGAACGTTTGCCTACTCAAAGGCGCGAAGAAATTATTGAAAAACTTTTAAGATCAAATAAAGTTGAAGTTGAAAACTTGAGTGATATTATGGAAATCATGTCTATTTATAGGACAACTCCTATTAAACCTGAGAAAACTCTCAGGGAATACATTGCTCCAAGTTCTGAATTTCTTAAACAACCAATAGAGTTCCATAACCCTGGAGTTAGAGAATATCGATTTGATGGTGGAATTATTAAAATTTTGTAGGAAAAAGCTTTCAATGGAAGGGAAGATGAAGATCTAGGAAGACATATAAGAGAGTTTGATGATGTGATAACATCGCTTGGACCAAAAGGTTTGCCGAGAGACTTTTCTCGTCTTAAATTATTTCGATGGTCTCTTAAAGGTAAAGCTCTAGACTAGTTATATTCTCTCCCTCGCCTTTACATCAAGTGTTGGGAGAACTTCATTGTTAAATTCATAAAAATATTTGATCCTTTTAATAAGGTAACTGAACTAAGAAAGAATATAGGAAACTTTAGTCAGAATGTGGGAGAAAACTACCCACAAGCCTGGGAAAGATTCTTTGGAATGATCAATAGTATTCATAATCATGGCTATTCTAAATCTACTATTTGCCATTTATTTTATCACGGTCTTAATACTCAATGTAGAGAATTGCTTGACCTCTCGGCAGGAGGGTCTATAAATACTCAATAGTATTCATAATCATGGCTATTCTGAATCTACTATTAAGGAATGTTTGGAATTGATGTCTACTAGGGCTAAGAATGATTCTTTATATAATCCTTATTTTGGCACTAAGCTGGAAAGATGGATACTTCAGATAACTCCTGATCTTATGCCCGAGGTACGCAAAAAAATGCAAGAAAAAGGTATACCTTTTTAACTTGCTAAGGAAAACAAAGTAGATTTGTTACAAGTTTTAAATGAAGAAGATGAAACTAGAAAAGTTTTTCAAGAATTAAAACATCGATAAGAAAAATCTCATAATAACTTGCATAAGCATTTCCAAAAACACAAAAAGATTTTGGTAGAACTCACTGAAAATTACAATGAGAATGGCCAAGAAATAAAACTATTTCACAAGTATCTTAGTATGATTGAAACCTAGTGTGATCAAATAGCATCTGGCTATCAAAATTTTCTTTGTGATGATAAAGATATTTCTGTTTCTACTAATGTTGTTACAAGGACGGGTGTGGTTGTTACAGGACCCTTAGGACCACAAGAATATGAAGCTGAAAAAGAGCGAAAGGAAAAAAGCCTTACTCGAAGCAAGCCAAGAAGATGATACATTGGTGGATCCTCAAGATGAGACTGAAACATATGATCAAACCAAGGAGGACCAAAATGATGCACATGATGACCATCATGACTCTAATGCAGAGACGGTTGATCCAAGAGAAGATAAAGAAATAAGCAAGGAAGATGAAATTGTTGTAGTAGAAAAGAAGAAAATGCATAAGTAACAACAAAAGAAATCATTGAAAGACCCTCACCCCCAGAAAAGGTAAAAGACAAGAGGAAGTCAGGTGAGAAAAAGCTTCCTTATCCAGATCGAAAAAAGAAAGCATCGGATCAGGTAATTTATGATTCTTTCACAAAGGCACTTAGTGACCTTCATCTGGAAATTCCATTTGCAGATGCAATCAAAGTTCCTACTTATAGTAAATTCCTCCGTGATATTCTTAGTAGAAAGAAAGAAATAACTGAAACTATTGCCATGGTAACTAGTTATCCATCTAATGGGATGCTGTTGTCTAAGTCTGGAGATCCAGGAATACCAACTATTTCATGCTCAATAGGTAAAACTGATATTCACAATGCCTTGTGTGATCTAGGAGCGGGAGTTAGTGTAATTCCATACTCCTTCTATAAAATGTTAGGATTAGGGGAGTATTCTCCTACTTCTATCACTTTACAGATGGATGACAAGTCCACTAAACAACATGTTGGTATGATTGAGGATGTTTTACTTAGAATAGATGAGCATGTTATTCCTAAGTGCCTTTGTGAAATGCCAGAAGATGAAAAATTATCTATAATACTAGGAAGACCTTTCCTTAGTATTGCAGGTGCATCAGTAGATTGTGCAGAAGGAAAGCTAAACTTCAATGTTTATGATGTTGAAATCATCCGGTATTTTCCAAAGAAACTAGAAGCAGGAGAAAGATATGTTCCACCAGAAAAACGAGTTCATGTGGTAAGTACCTTTGATAAGGGGCAACCCAAGGTAAGAATTCGAGAACAGAAGAAAGGTTGAGTTACTCAACCATTCTTAATAAATGATTAATGGGAGTCAACCCATCTCGTCAATTAAGAAGATTAGAGAATAAGAAGTTCGTCGCATTCCTACCACTTTTCCACACACATTCTTGTAGAAGCGTGCCCGTGAAGGTGCAACTGTCAAAAAGTAGTAGAAACGTCGATTGAATGAGTATAGAATAATAATAAGAATAAAAGTTTGAGTTTTCCATTTACAAAAGTTAAATTTTTTCTTTTAATATGCTAATGTTGGTTGAAAATTTTTACTATCAATTTTCTGTTAAAAATAAGGTATTTTGCTAAGTTCTAGGATAAGAACGTATCCTCGAAGAAATAGAATTTTTTTGATGATTACTAATTGTTTAACGACCAACTATATAGCGGGAATAAAAATTCCGGCCTTATAGTTCCGGTCGTATAGATATCTTTGTCATCAACAAATTTAGTTTAACGGCCAACTATACGGCAGGAATAAAAATTCCAGCCGTATAGCTCCGATCGTGTAGATATCGATGTCTCCGTACAAGATTCTTTGAAAAGCACAGAGAGTTTAACGACCAACTATACGGCGGGAATAAAAATTCCGGCCGTATAGATATCGATGCCTCCGTACAAGATTCTTTGAAAGGTACTAGGAGTTTAACGACCAACTTTACGGCGGGAATAAAAATTTCGCCCGTATAGTTCCGGTCATATAGATATCGATGCTAGTTTTAGAAATTTATTTCGAGAGACAGACAATTTAACGACCAACTATACGGCGGGATAATTGTGATCCGATCGTATAGTTGCGTCCTTATAGCTATTTTCTGTATGAAGAAACCCTAGTTGGTGGCGCCACCGCAACTATACGGGCGGAACCACATCACCCGCCTGTATAGTTCTGGCCGTTTAGTTTGGTGAGACCACAAAATCGCACCGGGGCGGCTAGGTCTTCCTCCTCTCCTCATTATTTCTCTCATATTATCTCTCCAAACCTCTCAAAATCCACCTAGAACTTTTGATTCTCCATGGATTTCATTTGTTTGAGTGGGGGAATCAACATATCGGTATGTTTCTCTCCATATTCATGCTTTTCAGATTTCCTTGGTTGAAACTCTCACATTGATCTACTAGATGAACTCAAGCTTATTTCGTTTTCCCTATTAATTTATCACGTTAGGATTGAATTTTTTCACGCAGAATCGTTCATATATCATATAGAAACTATATGCCTAAGGATTTATGGTGAAAATTTTCAGTGCATCACGATGAACAAAATCGGTAACCTCTTCCGTTTGAGCAAGAGCCAACAAGGTGAGGGCTCGAGCTCGGGGTCCCGAGCCCCAAGCAACTCCAAGTTGGACATTGTCTCATCAAGGAGGGTGCTGCCCACACGCTGGGCCGACCACAACTTTCTCACCGCGGCAGGGTTGAAGGAGGATTTCGACCTCATGTGCAACAGGGCGGGGTTAGAGGTACTTGGCTTCGCAAGCCACGACACCTTAGCTCAGATCACACATGAGTTCCTTGCCTGCTTCTATGATGACCACAAGGAGAAAGGTAACATGTGAACGATAAGCTTCTCCAAGAACCGGCAACACTATGAAATAAATTTCGAACAATTTTGCAATGCATTCAGCTTCCCTCATACTGGGGAGCCCAATGTTACTAACCTCTATAGAGTCATAAGTGGAGAGACTTGGGAGGTTATTTCTATTAATGGTCGTAGTCAAATTTACCAAAAAAAGATGTCCACCATTCAGAACCCAACCATCTGCTACTATGCTTTGTTCCTCGCCAACACACTGCTGGGAAGGGGTGACACTGGTTCCATGGCCAATGCGGATATGACAATGATCACCAAGGCTCTCTTCCCCACTGCACCGCAAAGCCCTAGTCCTGCAGCTCTACTCATCCAGCACTTTCTCCACCAGAGCAACAAGACCAAAGGTAATATTCGCATTGGTGAACTGGTAACCCACCTTGCCTATGCATTAAATATTGTACTACCTATTATGGAATATGTTGACGGCTCCAAACTTATGGATGTCAAGTATTTTACTGCTTGTGGCTTCCTTGGTGTTTACCATGCTAATCAGAGGCTCCGAGAATATCAATTAAATTATCTTGGTGATGCACATGGAGAGTAGGTCCAGTTGCCATGCCCCCAAGCCTTCTCAATTGTGGAGAAGGATGCTTGGATCCTCACCAAGGACCAAGTAATAGAGATCCTGGCATAGCTCCAGCCTGACGAAGAGGAAGGTGAAGAAGGATGACAACAGGATGAGCAGGAGCAGGATCAAGAGGAAGAGCAGGGACACAACCCTGCTTGGGAGGCACAGCAGCAGCAACAGCTAGGAGGAGCCTAGGATCCATGGCCCAACCAGCCACAATAGGGGTATGACTACGTCCCCTACCAGGATTTCTAGCAGCTCGACCAGCGTGTTGGGGAGATCGACCACACTCTTCAGGAAGTGAATGAAGATGTGAATACTTTGACTCACAACTTCAGTCACTTCATGACCCACTTCCCCGACTACTACCAACAGTATCTGCACCAGCCACCAAATGAGGGCAACAACTGAGCCTGGCAATAGCCTAGGCTTGGGGGAGGTTTGAAAACCTCCAAACTTAGCATTCATGTTTTTATTTCTTCTTTTGATTTATTTTATTTCTTCAAGATTTTCATGTTTATTTTCAGTTTTGCATTCCTAAACCGAAAATACAGAAAAATTAGTTGTAACTTTATTTTTCAAGTTCGTTTCTTTGTTTCTCTTGGAGATTGCTTAATTTTAGGTGATTGGGAAATATGGAATTTAGCAGAGGATCGACTCAAATACGAGAACGAAACAATCAAGAGGAGGTATCGCATTCCTTTCATCACACTCTTTGCAACCTTAAATTGATCCTAGAATTATTGACTTGCTTGCACTAGAGTCACTCCCCGCCTAGCTTGTTATGCTAAAAATTCTACTCCTTTGCTAGTGTCTCCTTTTTAGATTTGAAACTATGAGCAATGAACTTGGTTAAAATACTTCCTACATTTTTACAACAAGAAAAAGCATCTGAAAGATGACTTGAGTCCATGCTTAGCTCAAAGAATTTGATTTTAGAACTACTCCATCCCATTTGAGCTTAATATAAATAGACTCGATAGTACCCTTGATTGAAATTGTTTGATTAAATGAATGATTCGAAGTAGTAGAAATTATGCCACTACTTTTTATAATAATTACCGTAAGATATTGCTTTACGCGTGTCATTACAACTCTGTCGTGCTCCATGGGGGACTATTAACTCTGCTGGCCAACGAACGATCTAAATGTGGAAAACCACTTGATTTCAGCTATTGAGTTATGTAAATGTCTGTAGCAGCAATGCTATGACATGTAAATTTTTTAGTCTCCTGATGGTTTCACGTTCCAAGTGAAGTTGTAGTACTGCTATGGCCCATTATTGCTCAACAATTATTTATTGGCATGGTCACGAGTGCGCAACACAGCCCCAATTAATATGTTAAAAATAGTGGCATGATTTCTCTATGAAAGAGCTGAAGTTTTTGAAAGACAAAAGAAATAAAAAGGTGCTTTGAGAGTCTTCAAATTTTGACATGGGAGTAGATGAGTTGTTCTTAAATTAAATGTTTTGATGCCAACTTGAGTACTCTTAATTGGTTAAACGAACAAGAACAAAAAGTTTTCATCTCTCAACAAAGAGAGGCACCAAAATAATTTTTCTCACTTTCCTAGCTAAACTTGCAACACTTGCTTGGGCATATGGTTTATTTGCTGACAAGATATACGTTGTTAGGAAGTGGACTCAATGCAATCTTGTGAATACTTGTATGATCATATTTAAGATTGCATGAATTGTGAAGAAAAGAATTTGGCACCAATTCAAACTTGTGAGTTCCTTTATTTTTCAGTCTCGAATCTCTGCTATTCTTCCTTATTTCCTTAACACTCGAGGGCGAGCAACATCTAAGTTTGGGGGAGTTTATAGCTGTGATATTCGACACATTTTTGATGGTTTTCTCTCGGATTTGACCGTTTTCTAGATTTACCTAACGCTAATTCTTTGGTAGCAAGGAAACCATGATTTTTAATGTGTGTTTCAGGTTCGGAATGTCAACAGAAGGTTTTAACTAGAGAAACACAATATTCTGGAGAAAACAAGCAAGTCTCTCTTTGGAAGCACGCGAGCGGACCTCACAGAAGCTTTAACGAGCAACTATACGGCGGGAATATTTTTCCGGACGTACACTTCCCACAGTATAGTTACCGCCGCCTCTGTCTTGTCAAAAGGGACATCTTCCGTGAAGGGACCGAGGACGAAAACACAACGCAGCAGCCACCACACCATCTAGAAGGGAGAAAGAAGAGATCCGGAGAAGAAGGAGAAGACGTTCGTCATCTCGCTCCAAGATCTTCAACCTCCTAGCCAATACACATCCATAGCCACTACTTGTACGAGAGAGAGAGAGAGAGAGAGAGAGAGAGAGCAATCTCCTTCTTGCAAGACTAGGGTTTGAGATTGTTTCTTCCCATCTTGAATTGTGTTGGATATTTTTCTATTCTTATTGTGGATCTCCACGGTAATACCGAGATGAATTCTCTTTATTTGATTATATTGATGATCCATTCTTCTCTCATGTGTGAGCAATTCCATTAAGCGTGGGAGATGTAGGGGATTGGTGAGATGTGATGTGCCTTCATATATTTTCCATTATTTTGTGCGTGGTTCTAATTACTATATTATGTGTGCTTGACTATCTATGGGATGCCTAATGCTTGTTGTCCAAATAAGGGCCCAGACAACATAATGCTTTGTTCACCATAGATAATATCTTATTTGCTAGTGGACCAGCGACCCCCCGAGTGACACGAGGATATCAATGGAAAACTAGTAGACTCGAGGATAACGAGTAACCACTGTGCTTATTGCCTTAGTCCGATCCCAGGAGCTTAATCGCTAGGCGATCTAAATGGTCTTAATCATCTAGTGTCTGACCATGGTTTTGGTAACAGGCTAGTAGGATTATTGAAGTTGGGATGAAATCAATCAAGAGTTGTTCCGGCTAATTATGGGTTGTTCGCCTACACATATATTTATAAGATTATAATTGTTACATTTATTATTCATCCACCTGGTATAGTCAGTATCATCATGGACTGAATCTCCCTGCGCCTTCTTTTGCCATCTGTAGTAAACAACAAACAACCAAGTCGTTCTTTACTTTTATGCTTTATATTTCTGAATTTCATATTTTAGTTCTATTTAAATACATCTCATTTAATCAAAACCCATTCCTACTTCAACACTTGTAGTCAATTCACTCGAAGACCTGTGACAACTTCAGGCGTGACAGAGACTTCACCCATAAACACTTACCTTTGGGCTCCCTATGGGATTGATATCTATCCTTCGAAACTAGCTACAAACGATCTGTGCACTTGCAAACATCAACTAGGGAATAATAGATGCTCATCTAGATAGATTCAGTATACACTTAGAGGTGGATTCATACATGGAAAAACTTGATGAGGGAGTTAATAAGCCAGTTTCATCATTAACTGTGGAGATCACTATCGATTCCAAAAACGTAACTCTTGATGAAATGAGAGAGATGATCGGTAAAGAAATCAGTACTAAACAGATGGCACAAATCCTATGGTGGTATCATAAGACGCAGGAATTCATAGAGGTTTTGGATACTGAAGATCTTATGCAGATTATGTGGCGAAAGAAGCAAACCAGGAAGGTGTTCTTACTTGGTACCATTTCTGATGTTGTTGAACAGGTTATAGTGGATGTAGAGGCCCCTATAGTGGCTGAAGAGAATGAGGTGATCAACATTGATGAGATCTGATGAGAGATCTACCCTAGGATTCTCATATGGACCACGGGGTTCCCCTGCCTGTATTTGTAACATTGACTGCTATTGCATTTAGACCGTGTTTCTATGATTATTTTTGTTGAGAGATTGTGATATAATGTTGTGCGAGCTATTGAGATTTTCGGACATGTCACTCACTGAAACCATCGTTGTTGTAATAATACATAAGTACATTGTAGTTGACATGATTATGTTTCTTGAGATGACGTACTATACTTATTTATGTTATTATGTTTGTTGGGAGATTGTAATGTAATGTTTTGCGAAACCATGACTAGACAAGTGATGCATAAATACATTGTAGTTGACATGCTTATGTTTCTTGAGATGATGTACTGTACTTGTTTCTGTTATTTTGTTTGATGAGAGATTGTAATGTAATGTTTTGTGAAACTATGATTGGACGAGTGATGCATATGTACCTTGTAGTTGACATGATTTTGTTTCTTGAGTTGATGTAATATAATTGTTCATGTGAGATTGTAATGTAATGTTTTGTGAAACCATGACTAACCAAGTGATGCATAAGTACCTTGTAGTTGACATGATTTTGTTTCTTTAGATGATATAATATACTAGTATGTTTTCCTTAGGCAATGGAATTGGGATGGAGGGAGTACATGTTTAATATTTGAAATAAGAATGTATGAAGAGAAACCCTATTAAGCAGGAGATAGTAATCCAGGGAAAGGACATGGTATCCATTAAACTATTGTAACATGCCAATTAGTCATTATTGCAGCGATGACGCACTTCACTTTCGCCACTCTTTCGCTCTCTCTCAAACTCTCTCTCTCTCTCTCTCTCCCCTCACTGTCCTCGACGCCAACACATTCGCCATGCTGTCCTGGAATGACATGGATGACTAGTCGAGAAGTGATAGCCTTCTCTCCGACATCGAGTATTCCTTACATGATGTGAGTTCCTCTGTTTTCTTGGGATAGGGTTAGGCATTGGTAAATCCCTCGATCTGAGTTCCATATGTGCATGCAATCGTGTTCAATTCCAGCTTTGCATTTACTTATAGATACCATGGACGATCTACGACTCCGAATGAGAAGGCCTAGATCTTGATGGAGAAGTACCATGTGACCATGGGCTAAAACTGAGGAGATATGTTGCATTCGAAGGTAGTAACACTTGGAGAAGGTTTTTGGGTTGTACAAATCAGGTTTTTTTTACATTATGTGCAACGGTGACATGAAGAAAAATGTATCATGTATGTTCATGACACGATAGTGTGTGTTTTTTTAGGTTGGCCCGGTATGTAAAGCAGCAGAGTGGGTGGATCTTGAGTGGCCAGATGCACTTAAGAAATGTTTGGCCCAGTTATGGGAGATGTATGAGTTGGAAAGGTCGGGGATATTTACTGATGCTTGTGATGCAGCTGAAAAAAATTACAAGCTATCGGTACGAAATAAGGAGCTAGAACAAGAAATCGAGAATTTGCAGTCAGAACTAAGTGATAGAATCAATGGGAGCTTGGTTCTTGGAACAGCAAAGAAGCTTCAGGATAGTCACAGGTTGCTGATTCATAATGCAGAAAAGGAAAGGGATCAGCTCAGGGAAGACAAGAAGAAGCTAGAGTACCGCATTGCGGATCTGTGGAAGGAACTGAAGAAGGCGCCCAAGGGTGAACAAGGACAGACTACAAAGGATAAAGGAAATTCGAGATGAATAATTTAAGTTGTGCCAATGCCTGAAACTAGTTAACTGTAAGACTTGCACTTGCACTTTCTTAACTAAGCCAAACTCAATCCTCGAGCAAATTAATTTCAGAGAAACACACATATCGTGCATAGAGTTAAGTTCACGCTTACAAAATCACCACTACAGAGGATAAAACAGGCAGTTCAGTACTAAATAGAATTACGTTGGGTTCAAGCGAGCTTGGCCTGGAGCTGCTTGTTTTCCTCCATAAGATCGGCCAGCTCCTTTAGTACTTTGTCGTGCGCCTGCCGTAGGTTCTAGCTCCTTATGAAGTTTCTCCCAGCCGGTGTTTACCTCCTGCAGTTTCTGGCACTTGTCAAAAAGGACCGTGACTTCAGCGTGCAGGTGGTTAAAGGCCAGCTTCTAGGAATTCTGGTTCTCCCTTTGGATGGCTGTGTTGTCATTTAGCCAGGTCGTTAGGTCCTGGTTGAGATTTCGCCTCTTTCCCTGCAACAAAAATATACAATATGGTTTGTTCAGTTCACCAGGACAAGGTGGTTAGTTTCCATAATTGACTGAATCGACTAGTGGCACTGACATAATTTCAAGGAAGAAGCAATCTAGGACTAATCAACATTTTATGAATTGACTAGTGGCACTGTCATAATTTCAATTTCAAAGACAAATAAGGTTTATCTGCAGTTTAGTGTGTTGTGGGTTTTTTCCCATGTCATCAAATAGTAGTGGGAAACTCATAATGCAGAAACCCATGTCCAGATACATAATGGAAAGAGCTCATGGTGTCCGTTCATGAACATGAACACCTACACATGTCTAGATAGATAAGGAGTTGCCCTAGGATTCTCTCTTCTTGCACCCTATAACAGGAATCAAACTTGGGCATTGCTCCCTGAACCCTAAATATTACAAAAAGAGTGGAGCACGAACTGATATTTGTGCCCCCTCTAATGGGAATCAGACTTGGGTATTGCTCTGATACGCCTCCAGACAAGCCCTTAGCTCCTCATTCTCTTTCCGAACACCCTCGAGTACGGTGATCCCTCTGCTCATGTCCTCCTTCATCTCTTTCACTGCATCCAGGCAACAGTTCTTGTCATGGTAGGCTTGGATGGCAGCCTTAGTTTCCTCGACCCGTCCTCTAAGTGCCTCGGTGACTTCGTCCTGCAGGATGGTGCACCTTTTCTCGAGATTCTACTTATCCTCCTTGAGCTTGTTGATTATCTTGATGGCCTGTTCTTGCCTGTTCAAGTTACGGTCGAGCACTTTCTGTAGCCTCACAATGTCACGTGCAAAATCTAGCAAGATCTCCTTCTCCATAGATAATCGCTTGAGTAGGCTCTCATTAGCTTGGGTGAGGGAGCGTGCAAGCTCTTATTGGTTGTCAATCTTGGCACTGATCGCGACCACCTTATCATGGTACTTGGCCTTCGATTGCTGCATTGTTCATGTTAATTGAAATAGAAATTCTATAATTACACTGCAGGTTCCAGCTGAATACTAATGCGAATCAAAAAATCCCCATTGAATCTATGGACAACAGTATTAAAAATGGACCTAGAGATCCACTCATAATCAGGATAAACTAATCCTAATCACAAAATCCCCATTGAATATATGAACAACGGTATTAGGGAAAGACCAAGAGATCTAGCCATAATCATGAAAACTAATACAACTCGCAAAAGAAAAAAACCAATGCGAGGGGCAGACAATCTAAGAAATCCACATTACAACTCAGAGAAATAACAATGTGGAGATTTGCTACCTCACTGAGACATGGAACAGGACCGAACGAGTCCTGTAATGCCTCTGTCATGGTGGGTTATGGCTCCACGGCCGGCCTGTAATACACAGGAGAGGAAAAGCAAGAAGAAGAATAAAAACAAGAAGTAGAATAACATCATGATGGAGAAGGAGATAGATAAGAAGTAGAACAAGAAGACCGTACCAGGAGGATCCCTCACCTTCTAGAACATTCGGTGCCATTGTCCGGGGAGATTGGGCCTCCATGAGAGGGGGCTTGAGGGGCTGGTAGAGAAAGAACTGACTTGCGGCGAGCTCTCTCCTTTTTCTCTGCGAGGATGGTCGACCGGCCTCTCCTCAAGGGAGCCATGGCTTGAAGGGGGGAGGTGGCGGCATGTGGAAGAAGATAGTGATTAGTGTGGGAGAAAAGTAAAAGAGTACAAGCCATGGTCTAAGATTACTACTACTATTATACAAGACCACAGTGTACGGTCTACCTTCTCAAAGAAGCCAGGGATAGGGAATTGATGGGACTTGTCTTTATTGCGATGGACAGTTCAATGGTCTTTGCCGCCGCCTAAAATCCAGTATATAATAAAAGGAGTGCGATCTTACCCTTAAAATTGAGTGGGGTCGGGTGGTAATCACGGGCATTGGCGTGCACGTCCCGTGTGCGTGTGCCACGTGCTGATGGGGCAATGACACGCGCAACTACTGCACGATCACGTCGGCACGTTGAACTCCACGTCAATTGAACGCACGTTGAACTCCACGTTGACAGGCATGCACGGGATATGTACGAGTCTAGAATACGTTGTGCCACTTTTATTGTCATCAAATTATGTTCAGTACGTGAGATATTACATTTTTTTAATCATCGACAAATGAATGCATGTACACGACACACGAAACCACTACTCGCCCCTTGGTCAAATCAGCACCCAAGTCTGTGTACCCGCCATCACTCATTCCGAACAACTTCCTCGAGCACAATGGCCCCTCGCCGTGGCAATAGCAAATCCAAGCCGGACACTGACCGTCCTATGTCCCCTTCTCCTCGTGACATCATTCACGCTTGCGAGTCTCCTACCGAGGAAGCACGTCCTATCCGACCACGCCATGATCCATTGACATTGGCACTCGAGGACACCGCGACGTCGAAGCTCGTACCGGCCACGCAGGAGGAGCGCGGGGTACCAGCAGCAATGGACGAGTGCAAAGCAGCAGCCAGGATGGGGGCGCGTGTTGCACCGACGGGTATGGACAAGAAGAGGAATGAGAGGAAGACCAGGAAGAAGAGAGGAGATAGCTATTTGGACGAGTCCGACTTGGCCAACGAGGAGGCATTCATAGATCAATTGGAGGCAGAAGAGGAGGAGAGTGACATGGACCCGTGGGACTATGAAGAGTAGTAGGAGGAGGACTCTTACAAGGAGATAACGTGCTTATACGAAGAAGGGGCTGTGTCGAGTCATTAGAGGAGGACAATGATGGCGGTGATGGCAAGGACCATGACGTTTATGAAGACGACGACGATCCGGAAGACAAAGACGAGAGCTTCTTAGAAATATGATCATATATTTTATTTATTTATTGAGATGGTTTTTTCACTTGTTTATGGAGGTAAAGTGTCGGTGGCACAGATAGAGAGGTGGCACAGATAGACCCTGCAAAAAAATGTGGAGGAGGGAGGGGTTATCCTGCCTGTTGGATCACAGAGGATCAACAGTTGGTGGGCACGATCCGCGCGACATCTGTGTCAGCCAATCAGGGCGTAGCTGCCAGAGTGAGCACACGTTTGGGCTTTTGTGATATTTGTGGACGAGAGAGAGGGAAAAACTGAGTATTCTAAAAAACCAAGGGCGAGACAGAATAAGGGATTCAAATAGACAATAGAAATAGTAGGCATGTGTGTTCCTTTAAAAAATGGAAAATGCATGTTTTGTACTAAACCACATGGTCCCACCGGTGTCCATTGCATGTGTGTTCTTTTCCTAAACCACCACCAGTGTCATTTGCATGTGTGTTCTTTTCATAAACCACCACTAGTGTCATTGCATGTGTGTTCCTTTCCAAAAACACATGGATCCACCAGTGTCATTGCATGTCTTTGCACGTGTTTTCTTTTCCTAAACCACCCCTAGTGTCATTGCATGTTTGTTAGTTTACTAAACCACAACTAAAGTCATTCAATGTGTGTTTGATGTCTACGCACTTCTATTCTTGTAGACAGTTGTTGGTCCTCCAAGTGTAGAGGTTTGTAGAACAGTAACAAGTTTCCCTTAAGTGGATCACCCAAGGTTTATCGAACTCAGGGAGGAAGTAGTCAAAGGTATCCCTCTCAAGCAACCCTGCAATCAAGATACAAGAAGTCTCTTGTGTCCCCAACACACCCAATACACTTGTCAGGTGTATAGGTGCACTAGTTTGGCGAAGAGATAGTGCAATACAAGTGGTATGGCTATAAGACAACGGTGCCAGAAAAGAGCTTGCCAGGAGGAAAAGACTAAAGGCAAAAGATGGAAGCAAGAAAACATGTAAAATATCTTGTTGCAAACAGTGTTTCAATGTTTAGAAACAAGGCCTAGGGATCATACTTTCACTAGTGAACACTCTCATATAAATATCTTCTCTTCATGATACTACTTTGAAATACTCTCCGTTTGGACACTCTAATCCATGGTAGGGCTATAACAGCACTCCTCAAAGTCCGCTTTCCCCATCTAGATAACTACACACTGTCACCTTGAGCTCTAGATGGTTCCAAAAAACACCACAATTTCATAGAAACAACCAACTCCAAATATAACTCATAACAAGTATTTGTAATCTCTAGCCTAAGTGCCACCATGGTGTGCACGCTGTCAGTTTCACACACATGGGGAGAGTAGAGATCTATTAAAGCACTTGAGAAGCAAGGTAGATCTACTTGATTACAAATCTCATGATCACAATATGATCACGCATAGAGAGATAGATGAACACATAGCTACCGGTAGAGCCCTTAGCCTCAAGAGAGAACTACTCCCTCTTCATCATGGGAATCAGCAACGACGATGGAGATGGTCGTGGAGATCAATGGAGGTGGCTCCGGGGGCACTTCCCTGTCCCGGGAGGGTGCCGGAACAAAGACTTTCTGTCCCCCGAATCTCGCCTTTGGTGGCGGCGGCGCTGTAGAACTTTTTGTTGCTAGAGGCTTGACTTTTTAGGGTTTCCGTATTGGCGGCTTCTCATAGGCGAAAGGGTAGGCCGAGGGGGTGCCCTAGGCGGCCACACCACCCCCTGGTACGGGCCAGGCCTGGCCGTGCGGGCCAAACCTGGCCGCGCGGCCAGGTGGTGTGGCCGGCCTCTAGCCCCTCTCTGTCTCGTCTTCTGACTCCATGTCCCACTCGGTGAAATATTGACTTTGGCTTTTGTCCCATCCAATTCCGAGAATATTCATTTTCTGACTTTCCTGGAACCAAAAACAGAAGAAAACAGGCAACTGGCACTGTGGCATGTCGTTAATAGGTTAGTCCAAGAAAGCATATAGAAATACTCCAAAGTGTGGGAAAAACATAAGAAAGTAGATATAAAACAAGCATGGAACATCAAAAATTATAGATACGTTTGCAACGTATCAACATCCCCAAGCTTAACTCTTGCTCGTCCTCGAGTAGGTAAGTGATAAAAAAGAATAATTTTTGAGGTGACATGCACCATCATAATCTTGATTAAAGTATTTGTAGAACATTGATAGCTGGGATCATACTACTTTAACATAGCATGAAAGATATAGTTCTAACAATAAGACATAGCAACTATGTTGTAACATGAAAAGGTACAAACGAAAGATTCATGAATAACAATGCTGTGAAAGACGTTTGTTTGTTTCACATAAAGAAAACATAATGAGAATGGTATTCAGCTTGTCCCTCATAGTGTAGCAAAACATAAATGCATAATACACCTTTAAAGTTCATAAGGGTGACTAGATACAAATAGTTTAAGAACAAGCAATATCAAAGTTATGAATCAATCAACAAGTTTTGGGACAATGCACATTAAAATAAGAATGGCCACTATGCTCTCTCAATAGGTGCATAAAGATAGAAGATGGAGGCTCCACATAAAAGTAAAAGAAAGGCCTTCATAGAACGAAGCAGGGATTCAAGTCTCATAAAGAGCTTCCAAAAATGGTACTTATTAGCTTTCAGCTCTCATTGCCCCTATCATAAGCATCTTGAAGTGATTAAGGTTAAAGTGAACAAACTATGGAGTATATGCTTGACAAAGTATAAGTTGGCAATCTCCTGTCCCTTGAATACGAGGGCCGCTCCTCATGCTACTCAAGTTTAGTTACCGGTAAGTTCTTGTCATAGTAAGTACATGTGTATCATAGAGAACCGCCAACGGGGTACCCCTTGCCCTATGATATAGAAGAATCCCCATATCAAAAAGACAAGGCAAGCAGACAACGAGCATCTCAACAATCTTCTTATTTACCATGGGAAAATGGTGCTTTTTTCTCTCTTTCCTCTTTTCTCATCTCTTTTTTCTTTTTTCTCTCAATCTCAATCTCTTTTTTTTATAAGAAGAATTCTTCACATATTGCTTATTATGGTTACGCTGCAGGTTTCCACCATGATTAGGCATGGATTAGACCGGCGGCCTAGGCGTTTCTCTAACACACATACATAACTCCATGGACTTACAAGATCCCCTTTCATTTCACACTGACGACATCCATAGACAAAAGAGCATGATATCAACTAGGTACAATATACAAGTGCAATGTTGAAAGCGTTCCCCATGACAACATGGTTCTGCTAATCCCAACATATAAGTGCAAGCATATACAACATAGATGACACAATGGTTCAAGTTTATTAGGGGTAAGAAAAGTAAAGTGTGCCATCAAGTTCGTGAGAGCTTTAATCACTAGTTTTCTCATAACAAGTTTAATTCGGAAGGTAGATAAAAACATGAATATACTTGGAATAGCAAATGCTAATAGGTAGGTATGGTGGACTCTTTGGAATAACTTGGTTTTATTTGGAGTTGGATGCATGAGTGGAACTCATACTTGGTTATGGAGGCTAGCAAAAGACTAGGAGCGACCAACTAAGAGAGCAATAATGGCCATAATCATGCAAAGCGACAAAACATCATTAATTACAGCATAAAGTGATATTACAAGTCGAAAACGAAAGGATCATAGAGGCTATGGTGACTTGGGATAGTCATAACATGGTGTGAGCATGCGCCAAGTCAACCCAAATAAAGCATCAAAGGAGAATATGCTGACTCGTGTAATAATGAGCTCGTTGGGTAACCCCAAGAGGAAGGTATGATGAGTATACCGGTAAGTTTCCCTTAGTTATGAAACCAAGGTTATCGAACCAGTAGGAGCAAGGAAACACCTCCAAGGTGTTGTTGCCAACTTGGAATCCTACACAACACAACCACGGAACTTTGCCCCCAACTTACAGTGAGGTTGTCAATCTCACCGGTTTTGCTGAAAACAAAGGATTAAACGTATTGTGTGGAAGAAAGTAAAAGCTTGCAGAAAGTAAACAGAAAGCAGTAAATAGTTGTAGATTGATGATAAAAGAAAGGACCGGGGTCCATAGTTCACTAGTGGTGGCTCTCCTTAAGATAGATGACATGTTGGTGAAGGAAATATGCCCTAGAAGCAATCATAGAGATGATTGTATTTCATGTGTATCCATGAGTTATTATAATGTTCCTTGAATATCCATATACCAGGCAACTTGTATTGATTGGCAATTATGTGAATTGTTTGTGAAACTCTTTACTTGTATGGTTATCTAATAATTGTCCCTAGTCGGAGTTCATGCGAGGACACACGTGAATATTAGACTAGCACATCGATTGGTTAATGACTATGTTTCGCAAGTCATTGACATAGAGATGTCAAACCAATGATGTGGACACATGTTATGAACATGGGGTTGGACTGACCCAACATGAGACTAGCAATAATACTTGCAGCTCTCTCTACACATCGTGTACATTTTGTCCTTAGACCTGAGATTGTCGCATGTACTTGAGATGTGGATCGACCTACTTTGGGGCTATCAAACACTACTCCGTAACTGGGTAGTTATAAAGGTAGCTTTCGGGTTTGTCCTGATACATGCTGCAAGGCATCGGTCAATCAAGATGGGATTTGCCCCTCTCTACTTGAGAGAGATATCTCTGGGCCCCTCGAGTGATCGGATCCAGAAATGCATGGCCGTGCTACATATGGTTAAGAGTTAACCTAGTAAAGGGATTCTGAATCACAGTATCGAGAAAGAGAGGTCAGCTTAGAGCTAGACCAAATATCGTGAGGCAAAGGGAAAGACATGTACTCAACCTTGTGATGGTTCGTCCGAATGATCTTTATATGCGTTTAGGAGTTGGCACGTCTTGCTAGAGGCCGCTACCAACTATTGACGGAGTAAGTGTACTCGCGTCATGTCTATACGTGTATGAACCTATAGGGTCACACACTTTAGGGGCTGGAAGCCTAATGAGGATTGGATCCGAATTAGACCAGGCTTAGGCTGCTAATGGGCTGCTAATGTAGAAGCCCACCAGGGATGCCTATATAAGAGGGAGTGAGGCGAGCTGAAAAGGAGAGAGCATTCCACCCAGCCGCCACTCCTCTTCTGCCTGTGTTGCACGCGCAGACCTAGCAGTCTGGCGTGTGACGGCTTCCACTCCGGACGTGTGGATACCTCGGAGGTGCTGCATCTGTAGCACTTGGACGAGCCGCGCAAAGGGGAGCTGCTCGTGGGACGAGGACGAGGAGGAGACGTAGAACATCTACACTGCCGCAACGTGCTTCATCGAGTTCCGCACCTGCGCGTCTAGCGGTAATCCCGTGATCTATGACAATAGTATTCCTGGTTGACGCGGTAGAAAATTTTGATTTTACGCTAGTGTAGCCTACCCGTAACCCTTCAGTTGGGTGAACAAATTACAGGAGGGCAATTGACAAACATCGAGAAAGCATACATGCATATACTAATCATCTTGACTCCTTTGAGATTTGATTGGGCATTACAACATTATACATAGACCGTAATCCAACTACATCTATGACTAATAATCCACCTTCAGGTTATCATCCGAACCCCCTCCAGTATTAAGTTGCAAGCAATAGATAATTGCATTATGCACTGCGTGTAAAGTAAACAATACGATTGTTCTATGCACAAAGGATTGCTATTTTCTCCCTAGTAGCAACAACACATCTAGTACCTTAGAGATTTCTGTCACTTCCCCAGATTACTAGAGGCATGAACCCACTATCGAGCATAAATACTAACTCTTGGAGTTGCTAGCATCTACTAGGCCAAGATATCTACTAACAACGGAAAGCATGAAAGATCACAAATAACAAAGACATGATAGAATCAGTACTCAATCTGACATAGCATCTCAATATCCATCGGATCCCCGCAAACACAACGTGTAGGATTACAAATAGATGATCTTGATCATGAACAGAGCTCACAAGATCTAAACATGATAGCACAAAGGAGAAGAATCAGCCATCTAGCTACTACATGGACCCGTAGTCCAAGGATGAACTACTCACGCATCACAACAGAGGCTTGCATGGTGATGAAGAAGGCCTCCCGGGTGAATTCTCCCCTCCAGCAGGGTGCTGTGAAGAGCTTCAGATCCCTCCCGGTCTAGATGGAGATGACGGTGGCAACAGACTCTTTCGTGGAATTTTGATCGGGTACTTAGGGTTTCTGTATCGGAGGCATCTGATAAGAGAAAGTGGAGGCCGAGGGGGTGCCCTGGGTCGCTGCACCACCCCCTGGTGTAGGCCAGGCCTGGCCACACGGCCAGGTGGTGTGGCCGCCCCCTGGCCCCTCTCTGTCTCGTATTCTGGCTCCGTGTCCCCCTCGGTGAAAAACTGACTTTGGCTTTTATCCCATCCAATTCCGAGAATATTCATTTTCTGACTTTCCTGGAACCAAAAACAACAAAAAACAGGCAACTGACACTGTGGGATCTTGTTAATAGGTTAGTCCAAGAAAGTGTATGAAAAGTACTCCAAAGTGTGGATAAAACATAAGAAAGTAGATAAAACCAAACATGGAACATCAAAAATTCTGGATACGTTAGCAACGTATCAGAATACCACAATACTATGCTTTAATATGCTAAAACAACGCATGATTCTTTCAAGGCACATTAAGCAATCTCAATTGTTTATAACATGTCATGCTACAGAAAAAATCACTAAGCATAAAGCCAAAACAATATCAAGCATGACATGACAAAACATAAGCCACAGTCAAAAACAAGCTCCTTTTACCACTTAAGCATGAACTTTTCCTACTCTTTTCCATTCCAAACCAATCTTGTTTTGGAAACTAATGTATGAAAGAGGGGGTCCAACACATTTATTCAAGCAAACTAAAAAAACTAAGAAAAAGAAAACAAAAAAATAAAAACGAAGATGCTCCAAGAACAACACAACTGTGCACGAAACAATAAAAATGAAGTGTTTGGAAGAAACCTAAGATTTTTATTGATGAAGAAGGGGATGCCTTGGGCATCCCCAAGATTTGACACTTGTACTTCTTGAATATTTCTTGGGGTGACACAGGTGGCATCCCCAAGCTTGATCTTTTTTCCATTCTTCATCTTATCACATTACTCTTCCCTATACTTTAAAATTTCCTTCATACAAAACTTCACACAATCTTCATTAGCAACATTAGTGCATTGAAAAGATAATAATACTTTGGTTCAGTGTCAACACAAATAAAACTTCCATTGAAACAAAAGTACTGTAGTACTTCCTTTAAAAAGTTCAAATGATCAAAGAGAACTCAAAGAGAAAGAGATTAAGAGGCAAATGCAAATAATGGCAGAAATCTGTCAAAACAGAACAACAGGTAAAAAACAATTTTTTCGAAGACCTTCTGTTGCTCAAATCGAAAAGTGTTGAACTAACTAAAGTTGGATAACAACCTGGTGCAGAAGCCCAAAAAATGAGAGCTCAAACTGATGTACAGTTCCATAGGTTTCTTAATTTTCTCTTCAAACACTTCATGTCCTAACTTAAGGTAAATACTATAAAGCTCTCTAATTTTGTTGTTGTTTTACATTAAGCCTAACTAGTGAAAACAAGAAACAAAAAGAAGAAATTGTAGAATCTAAAGGAAATAACTTCGAGCACCACACCGGAGGATGTGAGTACCTTTTACCTTACCTCCCCGGCAACGGCGCCAGAGAATAGCTTGATGTCTACACACTTCTATTCTTGTAGACAGTTGTTGGGCCTCCAAGTGCAGAGATTTGTAGAACAGCAGCAAGTTTCCCTTAAGTGGATCACCTAAGGTTTAGCGAACTCAGGGAGGAAGTGGTCAAAAGTATCCCTCTCAAGCAACCCTGCAATCAAGATACAAGAAGTCTCTTGTGTCCCCAACACAGCCAATACACTTGTCAGGTGTATAGGTGCACTAGTTCGGCGAAGAGATAGTGCAATACAAGTGGTATGGCTATAAGACAACGGTGCCAGAAAAGAGCTTGACGGGAGGAAAAGACTAAAGGCAAAAAGATGGAAGCAAGCAAACATGTAACAGATCTAGTCGCAAATGGTGTTTCAATATTTAGTAAAAAGGCCTAATATCATACTTTCACTAGTGAACACTCTCATATAAATATACTACTCTGAACTACTCTCCGGTTGGACACTCTAATCCATGGTAGGGCTAAAACATCACTCCTCAAAGTCCGCTTTCCCCATCTAGATAACCCCACATTGTCACCTTGAGCTCTACATGGTTCCAACAAACACCACAATTTCATAGAAACATACAACTCCAAAAATAACTCATAACAAGTATTTCTAATCTCTAGCCTAAGTGCCACCATGGTGTGCACGCTGTCAGTTTCACACACATGGGGAGAGTAGAGATCTATTAAAGCACTTGAGAAGCAAGGTATATCTACTTGATTACAAAGCTCATGATCATAATATAATAACGCATAGAGAGAGAGATGAACACATAGCTACCGGTAGAGCCCTTAGCCTCGAGAGAGAACTACTCCCTCTTCATCATGGGAATCAGCAATGACGATGGAGATGGTAGTGGAGATCGATGGAGGTGGCTCCGGGGGCACTTCCCTGTCCCGACAAGGTGCCGGAACAGACACTTTCTGTCCCCCGAATCTCCCCTTCGATGGCGGCGGCGCTGCAAAACATTTCGTGGCTGGAGGCTCGACTTTTTAGGATTTCTGCATCAGAGGCTTCTTATAGGCGAAAGGGGAAGCCGAGGGGGTGCCCTAGGCAGCGACACAACCCCCTAGCGCGGGCCAGGCCTAGCCGCGCGGCCAGGTGGTGTGGCCGGCCTCTGGCCCCTCTCCGTCTTGTCTTCTGGCTCCATGTCCAACTCGGTGAAATATTGACTTTGTCTTTTGTCCCGTCCAATTCGGAGAATATTCATTTTCTGACTTTCCTGGAACCAAAAACAGCAGAAAATAGGCAGCTGGCACTCTGGCATCTTGTTAATAGGTTAATCCAAGAAATCATATAGAAATACTCCAAAGTGTGGGCAAAACATAATAAAGTAGATATAAAACAAGCATGGAACAACAAAAATTATAGATAAGTTTGCAACGTATGAGTGTTCTTTTCATAAAACACTTGGATCCACCAGTGGCATTGCATGTGTGTCCTTTTCATAAACCACAACTAGAAACACTGCATGTTTGTTCTTTTCATAAACCACTTGGATCCAACTGAGTCATTGCATGTGTGTTCTTTTCATAAATGACAACTAGAGTCATTGCATGTTTGTTCTTTTCATAATCCACATGGATCCACCAGTGTCATTACATGTGTGTTCTTTTCATAAACCAGCACTAGAGTCATTTGCATGTGTGTTCTTTTCATAAACCACCACTAGTGTCATTTCATGTGTGTTCTTTCCTAAACCACATGAATCCACCAGTGTCATTGCATGTGTGTTCTTTTCATAAACCACATATATCCACTAGAGTAATTTGCATGTGTGTTCTTTTCATAAACGAATTGGATCCACCAGTGTCATTGCATGTGTGTTCTTTTCATAAACCACCACCAGATTCATTGCACGTCTGTTCTTTCCATAAACCACATGGATCCACCAAAGTCATTTGCATGTGTGTTCTTTTCATAAACCACCACCAATGTCATTGCATATGTGTTTCTTTTCTAAACCACATGGATCCAACAGTGTCATTGCATGTCTTTGAATGTGTGTACTTTTCCTAAACCATCACTAGTGTCATTGCATGTGTGTTATTTTACTAAACCACATGGATCCACTAGTGTCATTGCATGTGTGTTCTTTTGATAAACCACCACTAGAGTCACTTCATGTTTTTTCTTTTCATAAACCACTTGGATCCACCAGAGTCATTGGATGTATGTTCTTTTCATAAACCACAACTAGAGTCATTGCATGTGTGTTCTTTTCATAAACCACAACTAGAGTCATTGCATGTGTGTTCTTTCAGTAACACACACGGATCCACCAGTGTCATTACATGTGTGTTCTTTTCATAAACCTTCACTAGATTCATTGCATGTGTGTTCTTTCCATAAGCCACATGGATCCACCCAAGTCATTTGCATGCGTGTCCTTTTCCCAAACCACCACCAGGGTCATTGCATGTGTGTCCTTTTCATAAACCAAATGGATACACCACTGTCATTGCATGTGTGTTCTTTTCATAAACCAGAACTAGAGTCATTGCATGTATGTTCTTTTCCTAAACCACCACTAGTGTCATTGCATGTGTGTTATTTTACTAAACCACATGGATCCACTAGTGTCATTGCATGTGTGTTCTTTTCCTAAACCACCACTAGAGTCATTGCATGTGTGTTATTCTCATAAACCACATGGACCCACTACAGTCATTGCATGTGTGTTCTTTTCTTAAACCACCACTAGAGTCATTGCATGTGTGTTGTTTTCATAAACCACAACTAGAGTCATTGCATGTTTCTTTCTTTTCATAAACCACATGGATCCACCAGTGTCATTGCATGTGTGTTCTTTTCATAAAGCACTACTAGATTCATTGCATGTGTGCTCTTTCCATAAACCACATGGATCCACCAGAGTCATTTGCATGTGTGTTCTTTTCATAAACCACTGCTAGTGTCATTGCATATGTGTTCCTTTCCTAAACCACATGGATCCACCTATGTCATTGCATGTCTTTGCATGTGTGTTCTTTTCCTAAACCACCACTAGTGTCATTGCATTATTGTTATTTTACTAAGCCACAACTAGAGTCATTGCATGTGTGTTATTTTCATAAACCACTTGGATCCACCAGTGTCATTGCATGTGTGTTCTTTTGATAACCCACCACTAGATTCATTGCTTGTGTGCTCTTACCATAAACCATATGGATCCACCAGAGTCCTTTGCATGTGTGTTCTTTTCATAAACCACCACAAGTGTCATTGCATGTGTGTTCCTTTCCTAAACCACATAGATCCACCAGTGTCATTGCATGTATGTTCTTTTCATAAACCACCAGTAGTGTCATTGCATGTTTGTTATTTTACTAAACCATAACTAGAGTCATTGCATGTGTGTTCTTTTCATAAACCACTTGGATCCACCAGTGTCATTGCATGTGTGTCCTTTTCATAAACCACAACTAGAGTCACTGCATTTCATTTCATAAACCACTTGGATCCCCTAGAGTCATTCATGTGTGTTCTTTTCATAAACCACAACTAGAGTCATTGCATGTTTGTTCTTTTCATAATCCACATGTATCCACCAGTGTCATTACATGTGTGTTCTTTTCATAAACCACAACTAGATTCATTGCATGTGTGTTCTTTCCATAAACCACATGGATCCACCAAAGTCATTTCCATGTGTGTCCTTTTCCCAAACCACCACTGGTGTCATTAAATGGGTGTCCTTTTCATAAGTCACATGGATCAACCAGTGTCATTGCATGTGTTTTTCATAAACCACAACTAGAGTCATTGCATGTTTGTTCTTTTCATAATCCACATGTATCCACCAGTGTCATTACATGTGTGTTCTTTTCATAAACCCCAACTAGATTCATTGCATGTGTGTTCTTTCCATAAACCACATGGATCCACCAAAGTCATTTCCATGTGTGTCCTTTTCCCAAACCACCAATGGTGTCATTGCATGGGTGTCCTTTTCATAAGCCACATGGATCAACCAGTGTCATTGCATGTGTTTTTAATAAACCACAACTAGAGTCATTGTATGTATGTTGTTTTCCTAAACCACCATTAGTGTCATTGCATGTGTGTTATTTTACTAAACCACATGGATCCACCAGTGTCATTGCATGTGTGTTCTTTTCCTAAACCAACACTAGAGTCATGGAATGTGTGTTCTTTTCCTAAACCACCACTAGAGTCATTGCATATGTCTTCTTTTCATAAACCACAACTAGAGTCATTGCATATGTCTTCTTTTCATAAACCACCTGGATCCACCAGTGTCATTACATGTGTGTCCTTTTCATAAACCACAACTAGTCACTTCATGTTTGTTCTTTTCCTAAACCACTTGGATCTACTAGAGTCATTGGATATGTGTTCTTTTCATAAACCACAACTAGAGTCATTGCATGTGTGTTATTTTCATAAACCACTTGGATCCACCAGTGTCATTGCATGTGTGTTCTTTTGATATCCCACCACTAGATTCATTGCATGTGTGCTCTTACCATAAACCATATGGATCCACCAGAGTCCTTTGCATGTGTGTTCTTTTCATAAACGACCACAAGTGTCATTGCATGTGTGTTCCTTTCCTAAACCACATAGATCCACCAGTGTCATTGCATGTATGTTCTTTTCATAAACCACCAGTAGTGTCATTGCATGTTTGTTATTTTACTAAACCATAACTAGAGTCATTGCATGTGTGTTCTTTTCATAAACCACTTGGATCCACCAGTGTCATTGCATGTGTGTCCTTTTCATAAACCACAACTAGAGTCACTTCATTTCATTTCATAAACCACTTGGATCCACTAGAGTCATTCATGTGTGTTCTTTTCATAAACCACAACTAGAGTCATTGCATATTTGTTCTTTTCATAATCCACATGTATCCCCCAGTGTCATTACATGTGTGTTCTTTTCATAAACCACAACTAGATTCATTGCATGTGTGTTCTTTCCATAAACCACATGGATCCACCGAAGTCATTTCCATGTGTGTCCTTTTCCCAAACCACCACTGGTGTCATTAAATGGGTGTCCTTTTCATAAGCCACACGGATCAACCAGTGTCATTGCATGTGTTTTTAATAAACCACAACTAGCGTCATTGCATGTATGTTCTTTTCCTAAACCACCATTAGTGTCATTGCATGTGTGTTATTTTACTAAACCACATGGATCCACCAGTGTCATTTCATGTGTGTTCTTTTCCTAAACCACCACTAGAGTCATGGAATGTGTGTTCTTTTCCTAAACCAGCACTAGAGTCATTGCATATGTCTTCTTTTCATAAACCACAACTAGAGTCATTGCATGTTTGTTCTTTTCATAAACCACATGGATCCACCAGTGTCATTGCATGTGTGTTCTTTTCATAAAGCACCACTAGATTCATTACTTGTGTGCTATTTCCATAAACCACATGGATCCACCAGAGTCATTTGCATGTGTGTTCTTTTCATAAACCACATGGATCCACTAGTGTCATTGCATGTCTTTGCATGTGTGTTCTTTTCCTAAACCACCACTAGTGTCATTGCATTATTGTTATTTTACTAAAGCACAACTAGATTCATTGCATGTGTGTTCTTTTCATAAACCACCTGGATCCACTAGTGTCATTACATGTGTGTCCTTTTCATAAACCACAACTAGTCACTACATGTTTGTTCTTTTCATAAACCACTTGGATCTACTAGAGTCATTGGATATGTGTTCTTTTCATAAACCACAACTAGAGTTATTGCATGTGTGTTCTTTCCATAAACCACTTGGTTCCACCAATGTCATTGCATGTGTGTTCTTTTCATAAACCACCACTAGATTTATTGCATGTGTGTTCTTTCCATAAACCACATGGATCCACCAGTCATTTCCATGTGTGTTCTTTTCGTAAACCACCACCAATGTCATTGCATATGTGTTCCTTTCCTAAACCAGATGGATCCACCAATGTCATTGCATGTGTGTTCTTTTCGTAAACCACCACTAGTTTCATTGCATGTGTGTTATTTTAATAAACCAAATGGATCCACCAGTGTCATTGCATGTGTGTCCTTTCCATAAACCACCACTAGAGTCATTGCATGCTTTTACTTTTCCTAAACCACTACTAGAGTGATTGCATGCGTGTTCTTTTCATAAACCAGTTGGATATACCAATGTCATTGCATTTGTGTTCTTTTCATAAACCACAACTAGAATCATTGCATGTGTGTTATTTTCATAAACACCCTCCAGTGACATTGCATGTGTCTTCCTTTCCTAAACCACATGGATCCATAAGTGTCATTGCATGTATGTTCTTTTCCAAAACCACCACTAGAGTCATTGTAGGTGTGTTCTTTTCATAAACCACATGGATCCACTACATTCATTTGCATGTGTGTTCTTTTTTAAAACACTTGGAACCACAACTAGAGTCATTGCATTTGTGTTCTTTTCCTAAACCACCACTAGTGTCATTGCATGTGTGTTATTTTACTAAACCACATGGATCCACCAGTGTCATTGCATGTGTGTCCTTTTCATAAACCCCCCCCCCTAGATTCATTGCATGTGTGTTCTTTCCATAAACCACATGCATCCACCGGAGTCATTTGCATGTGTGTTCTTTTCATAAACCACCACAAGTGTCTTTGCATGTGTGTTCCTTTCCTAAACCACATGGATCCAATAGTGTCATTGCATGTTTTTGCATATGTGTTATTTTCCTAAACCACCAAATGTGTCATTCCATGTGTGTTATTTTACTAAACCACATGGATCCACCAGTGTCAATTGCATGTGTGCCCTTTTCAAAAACCACAACTAGAGTCATTGCATTTTTCTTTCTTTTCATAAACCACATGGATCCACCGGTGTCACTGCATGTGTGTTCTTTTCATAAAGCACTACTAGATTCATTGCATGTGTGTTATTTCCATAAACCACATGGATCCACCAGAGTCATTTGCATGTGTGTTCTTTTCATAAACCACCGCTAGTGTCATTGCATGTGTGTTCCTTTCCTAAACCACATGGATCCACCAGTGTCATTGCATGTCTTTTCATGTGTGTTCTTTTCCTAATCCACCACTAGTGGCATTGCATTATTGTTATTTTACTAAGCCACAACTAGAGTCATTGCATGTGTGCTCTTTTCATAAAGCACTACTAGATTCATTGCATGTGTGCTCTTTCCATAAACCACATGGATCCACCAGAGTCATTTGCATGTGTGTTCTTTTCATAAACCCCCGCTAGTGTCATTGCATGTGTGTTCCTTTCCTAAACCACATGGATCCAACAGTTTCATTGCATGTCTTTGCATGTGTGTTCTTTTCCTAAACCACCACTAGTGTCATTGCATTTTTGTTATTTTACTGAGCCACAACTAGAGTCATTGCATGTGTGTTCTTTTCATAAACCACTTGGATCCACCAGTGTCATTGCATGTGTGTTCTTTTGATAACCCACCACTAGAATCATTGCATGTGTGCTCTTACCATAAACCATATGGATCCACCAGACTCCTTTGCATGTGTGTTATTTCAATAAACCACCACCAGTGTCATTGCATGTGTGTTCCTTTCCTAAACCACATAGATCCACCAGTCTCATTGCACGTATGTTCTTTTCATAAACCACCAGTAGTGTCATTGAATGTTTGTTATTTTACTAAACCATAACTAGAGTCATTTTATGTGTGTTCTTTTCATAAACCACTTGGATCCACCAGTTTCATTGCATGTGTGTCCTTTTCATAAACCACAACTAGAGTCACTGCATTTCATTTCATAAACCACTTGGATCCCCTAGAGTCATTCATGTGTGTTCTTTTCATAAACCACAACTAGAGTCATTGCATGTTTGTTCTTTTCATAATCCACATGTATCCACCAGTGTCATTACATGTGTGTTCTTTTCATAAACCACAACTAGATTCATTGCATGTGTGTTCTTTCCATAAACCACATGGATCCACCAAAGTCATTTCCATGTGTGTCCTTTTCCCATACCACCAATGGTGTCATTGCATGGGTGTCCTTTTCATAAGCCACATGGATCAACCAGTGTCATTGCATGTGTTTTTAATAAACCACAACTAGAGTCATTGTATGTATGTTGTTTTCCTAAACCACCATTAGTGTCATTGCATGTGTGTTATTTTACTAAACCACATGGATCCACCAGTGTCATTGCATGTGTGTTCTTTTCCTAAACCAACACTAGAGTCATGGAATGTGTGTTCTTTTCCTAAACCACCACTAGAGTCATTGCATATGTCTTCTTTTCATAAACCACAACTAGAGTCATTGCATGTTTGTTCTTTTCATAAACCACATGGATCCACCAGTGTCATTGCATGTGTGTTCTTTTCATAAAGCACCACTAGATTCATTGCTTGTGTGCTCTTTCCATAAACCACATCGATCCACCAGAGTCATTTGCATGTGTGTTCTTTTCATAAACCACAAGGATCCACTAGTGTCATTGCATGTCTTTGCATGTGTGTTCTTTTCCTAAACCACCACTAGTGTCATTCCATTATTGTAATTTTACTAAACCACAACTAGAGTTATTGCATGTGTGTTCTTTTCATAAACCACCTGGATCCACCAGTGTCATTACATGTGTGTCCTTTTCATAAACCACAACTAGTCACTGCATGTTGTTCTTTTCCTAAACCACTTGGATCTACTAGAGTCATTGGATATGTGTTCTTTTCATAAACCATAACTAGAGTGATAGCATGTGTGTTCTTTTCATAAATCACTTGGTTCCACCAATGTCATTGCATGTGTGTTCTTTTCATAAACCACCACTAGATTTATTGCATGTGTGTTCTTTCCATAAACCACATGGATCCACCAGTCATTTGCATGCGTGTTCTTTTCATAAACCACCACCAATGTCATTGCATATGTGTTCCTTTCCTAAACCACATGGATCTACCAGTGTCATTGCATGTGTGTTCTTTTCGTAAACCACCACTAGTTTCATTGCATGTTTGTTATTTTACTAAACCAAATGGATCCACCAGTGTCATTGCATGTGTGTCCTTTCCATAAACCACCAATAGAGTCATTGCATGCTTTTTCTTTTCCTAAACCACTACTAGAGTCATTGCATGTCTGTTCTTTTCGTAAACCAGATGGATACACCAATGTCATTGCTTTTGTGTTCTTTTCATAAACCACAACTAGAGTCATTGCATGTGTGTTATTTTCATAAACACCCTCCAGTGACATTGCATGTATCTTCCTTTCCTAAACCACATGGATCCATAAGTGTCATTGCATGTATGTTCTTTTCCAAAACCACCACTAGAGTCATTGTAGGTTTGTTCTTTTCATAAACCACATGGATCCACTAGATTCATTTGCATGTGTGTTCTTTTTTAAAACACTTGGAACCACAAGTGTCATTGCATGTGTGTTATTTTCATAAACCACCAATATATTCATTACATGTATGTTCTTTCCATAAACCACATGGATCCACCAGAGTCATTTGCATGTGTGTTCATTTCATAAACCACGACTAGTGTCATTCCATGTGTGTTCCTTTCCTAAACCACATGGATCCACCTGTGTCATTGCAGGTCTTTGCATGTTTGTTATTTTCCTAAACCACCACTAGTGTCATCGAATGTGTGTTATTTTACTAAACCACATGGATCCACCAGGGTCATTGCATGTGTGTACTTTTCATAAACCACCACTAGAGGCATTGCATGTTTGTTCTTTTCCTTAACAACCACTAGAGTCATTGCATGTGTGTTCTTTTCATAAACCACTTGGATCCACCAGTGTCGTTGCATGTGTGTTCTTTTCATAAACCACAACTAGAGTCATTGCATTTGTGTTCTTTTCGTAAACCACCACTAGTGTCATTGCATGTGTGTTATTTCACTAAACCACATGGATCCACCAGTGTCATTGCATGTGTGTCCTTTTCATAAACCACCCCTAGATTCATTGCATGTGTGTTCTTTCCATAAACCACATGCATCCACCAGAGTCATTTGCATGTGTGTTCTTTTCATAAACCACCACAAGTGTCTTTGCATGTGTGTTCCTTTCCTAAACCACATGGATCCAATAGTGTCATTGCATGTTTTTGCATATGTGTTCTTTTCCTAAACCACCAAATGTGTCATTGCATGTGTGTTCTTTTACTAAACCACATGGATCCACCAGTATCCTTGCATGTGTGCCCTTTTCAAAAAGCACCACAAGAGTCATCGCATGTTTGTTCTTTTCCTAAAAGAGCACTAGAGTCAATGCATGTGTGTTCTTTTCATAAAGCACTTGGATCCACTAGTGTCATTGCATGGGTGTTCTTTTCCTAAACCACAACTAGAGTCATTGCATGTGTGTTATTTTCCTAAACCACCACTAGTGCCATCGCATGTGTCTTATTTTACTAAACCACATGGATCCACTAGTGTTAT
>OU342741.1:369271101-369317943 GCA_910589775.1 Avena eriantha
CCTGTCGTCTCGCGTGGAAATCATCAAGAACTACGGCAGGGACCTCCTCGATGTTGCAGTCCGAGTCTTCAACGCTTTCTGGCCCGCCGATGATGCTCCAGAGAGAGTCACACAGCTTGCTGAAAAACTTTCGGAAATCGAGACCTAGCTCGACCTCTAGCGAGAGTCCACTGGACGTGCTGCAGCCGATACCATCCTTCACCACATTTTGACGTGGTATGAGAAGATAGATCACAGCCTGCTCACACGCCTGCGCACTGGATCCAAATGGACAGATGACCCGGAGTGGGTAGTTCGGCGCCAGGCTTGCGCCCACAGCCTCATCGAATATGCCCCCATTCATGAATGGACTGAGGGTCCGAGCTTCCTGGAAGTCGCAGGCGAAGAGGAAGTTGAAAACATTGAAGATGATTCGGGTGAAGACGAAGAGGACACTGCCTCGGATATCGAAGAGGGCGACGATGATGCTGAACTTCCTCCGGCTGCTCCTTAAGAAAAAACACTTGAAAATTTATGAGATCCCCGGTATGCCGGGTGGAATTGTATTCCAAACAAATGTGATATTTTGCTACTGAGTACTTATGCCGGATTAACTTGGGCGTAGTCCCCGAGTTTCCTTTTCTTGTTCGTTCAATCTTCTGGCTCGGATCGTGTCTACCTTGATTCGGTTTTACAACTTACGAATCCAAGCTTGAAAAACTGTCTTAACAATACTAGGAAACTTTTAGACTTAGCTCAAAAATAAAACTATATAACAATTGGAAAATGAATACGGGGTTAGTCCGAAACATAAACGTCAGCTCGAATAAATTCTTTTCCTTAGACGTTTTTTATGTGCTACGCAATTCCAAACTTGTTCTCTTGCTTGCCATGAAGCCAATTCTTGTTGGACAGCAGCAAGTCGAAGAGTTGGGTTTTTGGTGCTCACACACTACTAATCCGAGCTAAGTAGAATAACTGACTCCAGCTGACGCGCAGAAAATAACAAACATTATTAAGGCAGTCCCCGAGTTACTGCTTGAGGTGCCAACATTTCATTGATAAGCTCATTGCCAACATACATACCGACATAGGACATAACCCGGATACATACACTTCTTAGCTAGGTGTAGAAAGGCCGAAGTAGAGCTATGTTCCATGGTCGCTTGGATTCCTCTCCGGATCTGTCCGCCTTGTTCTTCTCCTGTGGCTTTGCATCTATAAGATAGTAAGAATCATTGTGCAATGCTTTGCTCACGATGAATGGCCCTTCCCATGGGGGGGATAATTTATGCATTCCAGTAGTACGTTGTACCAACCGGAGCACCAGATCGCCTTCCCGAAAGACTTGGGGGCACAGTTTCCGGCTATGATAGCGTCGGAGATTTTGCTGATATATGGCGGATCTGGACAGTGTCAGTTCTCTCGCTTCTTCTAGCAGATCAACATCATTTTGCGGGCTTCTTGCACTTCGGCTTCTGTGTATTGGGTGACCCTAGGCGAATCATGCTCTATGCCGGCTGGTAATACAGCTTCTGCCCATATACCAGAAAGAACGGCGTATAGCCTGTTGATCGATTCGGAGTTGTTCTTAAACTCCATAGTACCGCTGGTAGTTCTTCTATCCAGCACCCCGCTGATCTTTGCAGCGGCTCAATGAGCCGGGGTTTTATCTCAGATAAGATTAATCCATTGGATCTTTCCACTTGCCCGTTCGATGCGGGGTGAGCTACCGAAGCTACGTCTAGCCGGATTCTCTTATCCCGGCAAAACGAGCAAAATCTCCTTCCGCAAATTTGTGCCATTATCAGTTATGATACTGTGTGGATAACCGTACCTCAAGATGATATCTTTGAGAAATGTTACGGCCGTAGCTCCATCACATTTTCTTATAGGCTTCACCTCAATCCACTTCGTAAACTTGTCCACCATTACCAGAATGTGTGTCATATTTCCCTTGCTGGTTTGAACGGGCCAACCATATCCAAGCACCATACGGCAAATGGCCAAGTGATTGGGATGGTCTTGAGTTCCGACATTGGCATATGTGTCTTGGTAGCATACCTCTGACAACCATTACATTTTCTCACCAGATCTTCTGCTTGCTCTAAGGCATTTGGCCAGTAGAATCCATGTCGGAAAGCTTTTGCTACCAAGGCTCGGGATGAGGCGTGATGCCCGCATTCCCCCTGATGTATATCTTGGATGATTTCAAGCCCCTCTTCCAGGTCAACACACCGCTGGAGGACATTGGTCACACTTCTTTTGTATAACTCGGAATTGATGATCGTGTAGGCCTTTGCCCTCCTCTGTGTTTGCCTGGACAGCACCTCCTCAGTGGGTAGCGTTCCATCCTTCAGGAATTGAAATATAGGCAGTGCCCAAGCCGGTATTGGCCACACGGGGAACACGTCCTCGTCTATCTCCATCTGATCCACCGGCATAACTTCAACCGGACCATGCGGAGCAGTCCCCGGGTTTTGTGCACCACTTCCCGTGTCAATGTCCATGGGCACAGCTCCGGATTCTGTATCCTCCGGGATGTAGATTGACTAGGATTCCGGGGATGGCCTGATGGATGGTTTCTTGAGGTGCTCTAATGCTACACCCGGTGGAATTGCTTGTCTGGTTGACCCGAGCTTCGACAGCATGTCGGCAGCCTCATTTTCCACCCGGGGTACATGATGAAATTCGCATCCCTCAAAGTAACCAGAAATCTTCTACACATGAAATCTGTATAGTGCCATGTTTGGATCAAGTGCGTCCCACACTCCGGACACTTTCTGCACCACCAAATCCGAGTCGCGAAAGCATATGATCCGACGTATACCAATTTCTTTTGCTACCTTGAGCCCATGCACAAGTGCTTCATACTCAGCGACATTGTTTGATGCGGTGAAGTGGATCTGCAGCACATATTTCAACTGGTACATCTTTGGCGACGTGAGTACAACTCCGGCACCTAGCCCGGTTTTGGTTTTTGATCCGTCAAAGTGCATTCACCAATAGTTCGGATCAGGAAGCGGTGGTTCGTACTGCACCTCAGCCCAGTCCACGAAAAAGTCTGCCACAGCTTGAGACTTGATGGCTTCTCTCCTGTCATATTGTGGAGCATAAGGAGCTAGCTCAATTGCCCATTTTGCAATTCTGCCGCTTGCATCCTTGTTACTCATTATCTCGGATATAGGGGCCTCACATATGACCCGGATGGGATGCTCCTCAAAGTAGTGCTTCAGTTTATTGGCGGCCATGTACACGCCATATGCCACTTTTTGATAATGTGGGTAGTTCTGCTTTGAGGTTGAAAATACTTCGCTCAAATAATACACCGGCCTTTGCACCGACTTACCTTCCTCATCGCGCTCCACCACTATCACTTCACTTACAACTCGGTTGGTTGTGGCTATATAGAGTAACATTGGCTCCTTTGATAGTGGTGAAACTAGCACCGGTGCCGTGGCTAACATTTTCTTTAGGTGGGCGAAGGCTTCATCAGCCTGCGGTGTCCAAATAAACTTATCCGACTTTTTCATGAGTTGGTAAAGAGGCAAAGCCTTTTCTCCCAACCGACATACAAACTGACTTAACGAGGCCAGGCAACCTGTGAACTTCTGGACATCGTTAAGACACTTCGGCAGTTCCATTCGTTCGATGGCCCGGATTTTGGTTGGATTAACCTCGATACCTCGGCTAGAGACGAGAAAACCGAGCAATTTTCCAGCCGGGACACCGAAGGTGCATTTTTCCGGGTTAAGTTTCATCCGGAACCTTCTTAGGTTTGCAAACGTTTGCCTAATATCGTCAAGGAGCTTTTTGCTTTCCTTGGTCTTCATAACCACATCATCCACGTACACCTGTACATTTTGACCTATTTGATCGTGCAAACATTTTTGCATACACCTCTGGTACGTTGCCCCTGCATTACGTAAACCAAACGGCATGGTGCGATAGCAATAAGCCCCATACGGGGTAATAAATGCAGTCTTTATTTGATCATCCGGATTCAGAGGTATCTGGTGGAAACCAGAATAGGCATCAATGAATGACAACAGTTTGCATCCAGCAGTTGAGTCTATGATCTGATCTATTCTTGGCAGTGGAAACAGATCTTTTGGACACGCCTTATTCAGGTTCGTGTAATCGATACACATACGCAAAACCACTGCCACATTCGGGTCATCCTTCTTCTTTTCCACCAGCACCGGATTAGACAGCCAATCCGGGTAAAGAACTTCCATGATAAATCCTACAGCTAGCAACCGAGCTATCTCGTCTCCAATGACTTTACTCCTATCTTCGGCGAAGCGGCGGAGAGGTTGCTTCACCGGCTTGGCTCCGGGTCACACATTGAAAGAGTTCTCGGCCAACTCCCTCGGAACACCTTGCAAGTCCTGTGTGGACCAAACAAAAATGTCCCGATTCTCACGGAGGAAGCTGGCGAGCTCGCTTTCCTATTTATCACTTAGCCCGGCACCAATTGTTACGGTGCGCTCTGGGAACATGTCATCAACGGGAACCTTCTTGGTATCTTTCGTGGCCTGGAAAGAGACAGTTCCATGCGGGTTACTCAGCGCCGGCATATACTGCTGCGCGGACTGAGCCAATGCCGCCACCTCTTGAATTTTTCTTTTTTCCTGCGCAATCACAAGTGACTCGGCTAAGTTTGATCCGTCCAACGCACACTCCATCAAACGTCAGAAGTCCCCAGCAATGGTAATCACTCTGTTTGGTCTGGGCAATTTCATCTTCAAGTAGCTGATATGACAACTTGCCATGAACTTGTTCAGCGCTGGCCTTCCGAGCAACGCATGATACGCGCTTTCTAAGTTCACCACTTCGAACTCCAGATTTTCGGTTCGGCAATTATCCCTCGTGCGGAACAAGACGTCGACTCGGACCTTTCCTATGGGCTCGCAAGAAATGTCGGGCACAATGCCATGGAAAGTTGTCCTCGTGGCCTGGAGCATGTTCTCCGAGATACCCAAATTGCGCATTGTGTCTGCATACATGATATATATGCTACTGCCGTTGTCGATCAGTACCTTTGAGAACCTTACGTTAATGCTAGGTCCAATGAACGTAGGATCCAGCACCAACGCATACGAACCAGGGCTCAGCATGAGCTTGGGATGATCCCTAATGCTCTAGGTGATTTCCTGATCGGACCAAGGCATGTACCTCGTCACTGCAGGCATTACTGCATTCACCTCCATATGCCTACGCTGCAAGCTTTTTCTATCAGTTTCTTCTGTGGTGAATACACAGTAGCTCTGGTGATGCTCCCTGTACTCGTTTCTCCCCTCATTTCCGGGGTGCCTTTGATCCGGCTGATGCTGATTTTCTACCTGATGCACTGCATCCCTTCCTTCATTGTTATCATACCTCGGCGGAGGGGGGGGCAACATTAGCTGTTGCGTGTTTGCTCCGGAGAGCAATTGCTGCCGGGGTAACTCCTGCCGAGGCTGATCATTCCGGGGTGCCTGAGCATTCCCCGAACCACCTTGCTCGATCTTGCGCATCCACTCGCATTGCCTCGTCGTATGACCCGCTGGGTTGTTCGGATTTGGCGTGTGAAACTTACACAGCTGGTCTAACATTGACTCGTAAGTATACCTCGGATGGTCTTTCCTTTCTTGCCACTGCTTCTTTTGCTCCGGTGTCCAAGTTTTCTTCCCATAGTTCCTTGGAGTCCATTGACCTCCAGTTTTCAGGCGCTGGCTACCCATTGCTCCGGGTTGATCTTGATTCACAGCTGCAACTTGGTGCGAACCATACCGGTGGTCTGGTCTATCATCTCTCCTTTTTCCTCTGTAATCATTCCTCCGGGATGATCCGGATCCATCCCTTTGATAGTACTCATCGCTTGACTCGTTTAACGCGAGCCTTGGTTGGGTCGGGTCACCCAACGCATACGAATCTGCAATCCAGATCATTTCTGCCAACGTAGCTGGCATTTTCCGTTGCAACTTCATCCACAGCTCGCTTCCATATCTGCACCCCTGCGCAAACCATGCTATGGCCTGTGATTCTATCACACCCTCACATGAGTTTCTCACGGTACACCACCGGGTCAAGAACTCTCGGTCTGTCTCATTGGGTCTTTGCTTGCACATAGCTAGGGTCTGTGGCCTATTTGGCCTTTGATAGGTACTCGAAAAATTGCTGATGAACATTTCCTAGAAATCTATCCAGCAGTTGATGCTTCCTGGTGGAAAATTGTTCAACCACACCCTTGCCGGGCCTTCCAACATCTGGGGTACATACCGTACTGCCCATCTCAGGTTGCCTGTGGCAATTTTTACAGCCGTAGCATAGTTTATCAGCCAATCCTCTGGCTTGGTACTACCGTCATAGGTCTTGGTGCCCCTGGGCAGCTGAAAGTTCGGTACTGGTGGCTCTTTCATGATCCGGGGTCCAAAACATGCTGGACCCGATGGACCTTGACATTCAATCTGTTCCGACCTATATAGTCGATCTAGTTTCAACCTTGCATCGTCCGGCATCAAATCCCTACTTCCTAATCTCGACCCTATCACATGATAGTCTGGTCTCGGGTATCCCGCATTTGCCATCTCCGAATCACCGTCGTTATACCGGTTTTGCTCTTGCGGCGCACCTTTCTGTTGCACACCTTGGCCGGCACTGTGCTCTTGCCTTAGCATGTTCCGCTGTTGCGGTTGTCTTGCTCCAGCTGAGTTTTGCTGCCCGGCAGTGCCGTTGACAACGTTCCCTTGACCGGCATTGCCTTGGTCGCGGTTACCTCGGCCAGCTTCGCCTCGGCTCACACTCCATCGATCATCATTTTTCTGCGCTTCTTTTTCTTTCCCTGCCCGTGTCGGGGCATACGGGACAATCTGTTTGTTCCGTCTGGCCGAGGTTACCACCTCCTCTCTCCTTGGACCACCATGAGGGGACGATGCGGCTCCAGCGGATTTCTCCGGGTTACCCACCGCCGAATGGACGATCTTGGAGGCTCCAGCTCTTTCCGGGTTTGCCCTGAGTAGTTCCTCATTTTGCCTATTTGCAATCCGAACCAGCTCGTTTACCCGATCTTGCTGCCTTTGCCGGGCTTCACCCGTCAATCCCTCTAACTCGGACGCAGCTGCATCAGCCGCTCTGAGGTTCTTGGCCAGGGTAGTATACCTCGGCAGCCCCACGGACAAACAGTTTTCTGATTCCTCGATTCCGGCATCACCTTCTCTGTTCATCTCGCTCATGAGATTTCTCCCTTTGACTTTTACATTATCAACCTTGTTCGCCTTAGCATACTCACGCAGCGTCATGTTCAACGACTGCTGTGCCGTGGCTATTTTCTTTGCGCCCTCTAGTATTTTCTGCCTAGTTTCTTCTAACTCGGCCTGTGCACGAGTCGGATCTACTGCTGCTACTACAAGGTTCGCCAAGCTATCCATTGCCTCTCTCAGCACGTTTTCCGGCCTCTCTAGCGGAGGACCTCTACCTTTCCTTGTTGCCTTGGGAGTCACCTCCAGATCTGGCGCCGGATCTTTGCTCGCACCCGCACATGGCGCTGTCATCATTACCTCTGCATGGTCTGGGGAACGAGCGATACGCTCCCCGCGAGCCATAGTGAGGGGCGGTTCGCCTGCTTTGACGACGTGGCGCGGGTGAACGCTAGACACGTCTACCGCAACGTAGACCTTGTGCGCGCCGAGCTTGACGAAGATGCCATTGCGCGGGAGAGGACGCGTGCCGAAGCAGCCTGCGTTATCACTGACGAAGTCCCGCGCTCCAAAGCGCTGAACGAGCCCGGAGACGACGCACTCGCCGGTGGCGATGAAGTTTCCCGTCCGGATTTTGACCCCTGCTAGCGCCGCTAGCCCCACGGTGGGCGCCAACTGTCGTGGTGGTGTCACGGCAGATGCCATGTATAGGCTAAAGCTGGGGACTAATACTCACTAGGGGAATCCAGGGAGGGATAGTGAAGTGATTCTCCACACAAGAGCTTGTATTGATGTACTTCCAAGGTTACAAGTGCTCCTAGAGCTGTATTGGCGAGAGGAGGAAGAAGGAGCTCTCTTACTCTCACCCACAAATCTCACATGAAACCCTTGACCAAAACAGAATCGTAGAGAGACCAACCTCTTCAACAGAAGCCCTAGCCCCCCTTTTATAGGGGAGGCTCGGTTTCTGCCTAGGGCATACGTGGAGGCATATTCCTAAGAATATGCCTCCTCCCAAAGTGGTAATCCGACCGGGGTGCTTTTTCCCCCGCGTCACACATGCTTTAGCTACGTGAGGCTCTGACGGCGCCCTCGTCAGCCGACACGGGCATCCTCACGCTTGTCGGCCACGCCCCGGTGGTCCTGTCCTTGCTCGCTTCGCTCAAGCAGTGTGTACCGGGGCTCCTTTTGACCAGCGAGATTCCTTCCTTCTCCTAGAAGCTTGATATGACCCGGATGATGGTTCATCCGGCCACACCCGTTCCTGCATACAGGTAAAACATTCACTTCCGACTTACTGCTTAACTCGGATGAGACCTAGTTAGGCGAACGCCCCCAGGTCCGGATTACCCCGTGATTCGGCCTGCCTTGAGGTGACCCGGCCAGCATCTGCTTTGGCCTTGCCGAACCTCGGCTAACTCGGCCTTTATACCCCGGCGTGACCATACCCGGGGGTATCCCCCCAACATGTTATTTTCACAAACCACGTAAGGATCCACCAGTGTCATTGGATGTGTGTTCTTCTCATGAACCACACATGGATCCACCCAGTGTCATTGCAAGTCTATTCTTTTCATGAACCATAGCTAGAGTCATTGCATGTCTGTTCTTCTAAACAAACCACACATGGATCCACCAGTGTCATTGCATGTGTGTTCTTCTCACAAACCACACATGGATCCACCCAGTGTCATTGCATGTCTGTTCTTTTAACAAACCACACATGGATCCACCAGTGTCATTGCATATCTGTTCTTTTCATGAACCACAGCCAGTGTCATTGCATGTATGTTCCTCTAAACAAACCACACATGGATCCTCCTAATGTCATTGCATGTATGTTCTTTTCACAAACCACACATGGATCCAACAGTGTCATTGCATGTATGTTCCTCTAAACAAACCACACCCAGTGTCATTCATGTTTGTTCCTCTAAACAAACCACACATAGATCCACCTAGTGTGATTGTATGTATGTTCTTTTCACAGACCACACATGGATCCACCAATGTCATTGCATGTCTGTTCTTCTCATGAACCATGCCCAGTGTCATTGCATGTGTGTTCTTCTCACAAACCACATAAGGATCCACCAGTGTCATTGCAGGTGTGTTCTTCTAAACAAACCACACATGGATCCACTAGTGTCATTGCATGTTTGTTCTTCTAATGAACCACACCCAGTGTCATAGCATGTGTGTTCTTTTCACAAACCGCATAAGGATCCACCAGTGTCATTGCATGTGTGTTCTTTTCACAAACCACATAAGGATCCACCAGTGTCATTGGATGTCTGTTCTTTTCATGAACCACATCTAGATTCATTGCATGTCTGTTCTTCTAAACAAACCACACATGGATCCACCATTGTCATTGCATGTGTTTTCTTCTCGTGAACCACACCCAGTGTCATTGCATGTGTGTTCTTCTCACAAACCACACATGGATCCACCCAGTGTCCTTGCATGTATGTTATTTTCACAAACCACACATGGATCCACTAGTGTCATTGCATGTCTGTTCTTTTCATGAACCACACCTAGTGTCATTGCATGTATGTTCCTCTAAACAAACCACACATGGATCCACCTAGTGTCATTGCATGTTTGTTCTTTTCACAAACCACACATGGATCCAATAGTGTCATTGCATCTATGTTCCTCTAAAGAAACCACACCCAATGTTATTGCATGTCTGTTCCGCTAAACAAACCACACATGGATCCACCTTGTGTCATTGCATGTCTGTTCTTTTCATGAACCACAGCTAGAGTCATTGCATTTTTGTGCTTTCCACAAACCACATATGGATCCACCACTGTCATTGCATGTCTATTCTTTTCATGAAACACACCCAGTGTCATTGCATGTATGTTCTTCTCATGAACCACACCTAGTGTCATTGCATGTGTGTTCTTCTCACAAACCACATAAGGATCCACCAGTGTCATTGCATGTGTGTTCTTATAAACAAACCAAACATGGATCCACCCAGTGTCATTGCCTGTTTGTTATTTTCATGAACCACACCTAGAGTCATTGCATGTCTGTGCTTTCCACAAACCACATATGGATCCACCAGTGTTATTGCATATCTATTCTTCTCATGAACCACATAAGGATCCACCTAGTGACATTGCATGTGTGTTCTTTTCACAAACCACATAAGGATCCACCAGTGTCATTGGATGTGTGTTCTTCTCATGAACCACACATGGATCCACCAGTGTCATTGCATGTCTGTTCTTCTAAACAAACCACACATCGATCCACCAGTGTCATTGCATGTGTGTTCTCCTCATGAACCACACCCAGTGTCACTGCATGTATGTTCTTCTAATGAACCACACCTAGTGTCATTCCAGATGTGTTCTTCTCAAAAACCACACATGGATCCACCTAGTGTGATTGCATGTATGTTCTTTTCACAAACCACACATGGATCCACCTGTGTCATTGCATATGTGTTCTTCTCATGAACCACAGCCAGAGTCATTGCATGTATGTTCTTTCCACAAACCACACATGGATCCACCAGTGTCATTGCATCTGTGTTCTTTTCATGAACCACAGCTGGAGTCATTGCATGTGGGTCATTCTCATGAACCACACAAGGATCCAGTAGTGTCATTACATGTGTGTTATTCTCATGAACCACAGCCAGAGTCATTGCATGTCTGTTCTTTCCACAAACCACACATGGATCCACCAGTGTCATTGGATGTGTGTTCTTCTCATGAACCACACATGGATCCACCAAGTGTCATTGCATGTCTGTTCTTTTCATGAACCAGAACTAGAGTCATTGCATGTCTATGCTTCTCACAATCCACATAAGGATCCACTAGTGTCATTGGATGTGTGTTCTTCTCATGAACCACACATGCATCCACGTAGTGTGAGTGCATGTCTGTTATTTTCATGACCCTCAGCTAGAGTCATTGCATGTTTGTTCCTCTAAACAAACCACGTATGGATCCACCAGTGTCATTGCATGTGTGTTATTCTCATGAAGCACACCCAGTGTCACTGCATGTATGTTCTGTTGGAGATATTCCCAAGAGGCAATAATAAAAGTGATTATTATTATATCTTTGTGTTTATGATGAATGTTTACATCCCATGCTATAATTGTATTATTAGGAAACACTAATACTTGTGTGTTTTGTAAAGATATAAGAGTCCCTAGTAAGCCTCTTGTTGAACTAGCTTGTTGATTAATTGATGATCATGGTTTCCTGATCATGGACATTAGGATGTGATTAAGAACAAGGTTATGTCATTAGGAGAATGATATGATGGACACACACCCATAGTAAGCGTAGCATAAGATCAAGTCATTAAGTTTGTATTGCTGTAAGCTTTCAAATACATAGTAACCTAATCCTTCGACCATGAGGTTATGTTAATCACCATCACCGGATGGATACTTTGATGACATCAAACGCCGCTTCGTAACTGGGTGGTTATAAAGGTGTCATTGGGTATTCTGAAAGTATGTGTTGAAGCGCATGGACCAAGATTGGGATTTGTCCATCCATATGACGGATAGATATGCTCTGGGCCCTCTCGGTGGAATGTCATCTAATTAGCTTGCAAGCATGTGACTAGGTCACAAGGGATGACATATCACGGAACTAGTAAAGAGTACTAATCAGTAACGAGGTAGAACTAGGTATGGAGATACCGACGATCAAACCTCGGATAAGTATAGTATCGCGAGACAAAGGGAATTGGTTTCGTATGTAAGTGGTTCAATCGATCGCGAAGTCATCGTTGAGTATGTGGGAGCCATTATGGATCTCCAGGTCCCGCTGATGGTTATTGATAGGAGATGTGTCTCTATCATGTCTACATATTCACGAACCGTAGGGTGACACACTTAAGGGTCGAAGTTTTTTTAAGTAGATATGGAATATGCGTTGGAGACCGAATGTTGTTCGGAGTCTCGGATTGGATTCGGGACATCACGAGGAGATCCGGAATGGTCCAGAGAATAAGATTCATATATAGGGGACCATTTTCTGAGTTAGGAAATGTTCTAGAGTGTTTGTATGAGGATTCTAGAAGGTTTCGGAATGTTCCGGAAGGTTCTAGAAGATATCTTGGAGTTTGCTTGAAAATCAAGATAGGGATCAAGGAGTCCTGGTGGGTCAAGACTAGGAGTCGTGGGGGAGGAGGAGTCCTCCCCCCACTCCCCAATCCGCCGGCCTAGAGGAGGGGAGTCCTTGTAGGACTCCCCCTCCCCGAGGCACCCTCCTCCCTTAAATAGAAGGGCAGGGGCGCCCCCTCCTAGCCTGCTCTCATAACTCCAATCTCTGCCGCCTCTCTCCTCCACCTTTCTTCTACACAGGCATAGGCGAAGCCCTGCAGAATTCTCTACTCCACCACCACCACCACGCCGTCGTGCTGCTGGGATTCCATGGAGAAGACCTACTACCTCCGCTGCTCGCTGGAACGGGGAGAGGAAGGTCTGCTTCGACTCCGCACGTGTGACCGACTGCGGAAGTGCTGACGAATCGCGGCGCCGGATGGATCGTCCACTTGACCGACTGCGGAAGCGCTGCTGGAACGCGACGCCAGAAGGATCGTCCATACGATCTTGAGATCGGCAAGTGATCGACTACATCAACCACGAGATCTAATCTCGTTAACGCTTTCGGATCTACGAGGGTTAGTTCCTATCTATCTCGTTGCTCATGTCTAATAGATTAGATCTTGGCTTTTATCTAGATTAGATCTGGGTTTTGTTCGTTCTTGTGGTAGAAATTTTTTGTTTTCCATGCTACGAACCCATCAATGGTATCAGAGCCGTATCTATGCGTAGATCTGTTGCACGAGTAGAACACAATGTTTTTGTGGGCGTTGATGCTCTTGTTGTCGGTGTCTTAGCGTGTACTTTGCATCTTGCGGCATGGTGGGATGAAGCGGCTGGGGCTAACATTACATGTCATCGCACATGAGACTTGCTCCATGCTTGACGTGCAACTTGCTTTGCACAAGTGGCTTTGCGGGTGTCTGTCTCTCCCACCATAGTTAAGATTCAATTTACAATGAGCATCTTGAAAACACTTGTATCAACGTTGTGGTTCTTGTTCGTAGGTAAGATCGGTCTTATGCGAAAGCCCCAAACAACGTAAAACTTGCAAAGAAAATTAGAGGCGTCTAACTTGTTTTTGCAGGGGTTTTGTGATGTGATATGGCCATCATGTGATTGTGATTGTATTTGATGTATGCAATGATCCTTGTTGTAATATGGCAACCGGCAGGAGCCTAATGGTTGTCTTTAATTCTGTTAAGACCTGCGTGTCTATTCATCTTGTAATAGCTTTATTCCAAGTAGTTGTAATAGTTGCTGGTGATGATGGACAACCATGAAGCGGCGCCACTGACCTTGACGCAATGCTGGTGATGATGGAGATCATGTTCGTGCTTTGGAGATGGAGATCAAAGGCGCAAGAAGAAAGGGCCATATCATATCACACTAATTATGAATTGCCTGTGATGTTAATCCTTTATGCATCTTGTATTGCTTAGATCACGACGGTAGCATTATAAGATGATCCCTCTCACTAAATATCAAGTAATAAAGTGTTCACCCTTAGTTGGCACCGTTGCTAAGACTCGTCGTTTCGAAGCATCTCGTGATGATCGGATGTGATAGATTCTACGTGTGCATCCAACGGGTGCAAGCCAGATTTGCACATGCGGAAACTAAGGTTGTCTTGACGAGCCTAGCATGTACAGACATGGTCTCGGAACACGGAATACCGAAAGGTAGAGCATGAGTCATATAAATGATATGATGAACATGAAGATTGTTCGCCGATGAAACTACATCTTCTCTCGTGAAGATCGGACTTGGTGTAGTGGACTTGGTTCATGTAATCACTAAGACAATGTGAGGGATGTTGTTTTGAGTGGGAGTTCACCTAGTTAGTTTAAGAATTAAATTTGAACTCAATTTTTCATAAACTTAGTCTAAACTACTTGCAAATTGTTGTAGATTATGGCGACCCCCTCCATCAATTTCAATGCGTTCCTAGAGAAAGAAAAGCTTAAAAACAATGGAAGCAATTTCACGGACTGGTTCCGTGGACTGAAGATCGTCCTCAAGGCTGGTCAGTTGACCTATGTGCTCGATGCACCGCTAGGTGACCCACCTGCAGATAATGCCACCGATGACGAAAAGAATGTTTTCGCCACTCGGAAGAATCATTACTCCACAGTTCAGTGTGCCATCCTGTACGGTTTAGAAGCGGAGCTCCAACAGCGTTTTGAGCACCACGACCCGTTCGAGATCATTAAGGAGATCAGGCTAATTTTTTAGACTCGCGCGGCCATGGAGAGCTATGAGGCCTCCGAAAAATTCTTTAACTGTAAGATGGAAGAGGGAAGCTCCGTTAGCGAGCACGTGCTCACCATGTGTGGGTACGCTAAGAAGCTCCAAGAGTTGGGAATATCGATTCCTAATGAATTGGGGATTCACCGTCTCCTTCAATCACTGCCACCAAGTTACAAGAACTTTGTGATGAACTACAACATGCACTGCATGAACAAGACGTTGCCTGAACTATCGTCCATGCTGAAAACTGCTGAAGTGGAGATCAAGAAGGAGCACCAAGTGTTGATGGTCAATAAGACCACCAATTTCAAGAAACGGGGCAAGCCTAAGAACAAGGGTAACTTCAAGAAGGACGGCAAGAAAGCTGCCGCACCTGCTAAGAAGCCCAAGGCTGGTCCTAAGCTTGAAACTGAGTGCTTCTACTGCAAGGGTGCTGGTCACTGGAAGCATAACTGCCCCAAGTACCTGGCGGATCTGAAGAACGGCAACATCAAGAAGAAAGGTATATTTGATATATGTGTTATAGATGTGTATCTTACTAGTAATCGTAGTAGTGCCTGGGTATTTGATACTGGTTCGGTTGCTCATATTTGTAACTCGAAACAGGAGCTACGGAATAAGCGAAGACTGGCAAGAAACGAGGTGACGATGCGCGTTGGAAATGGCTCCAAGGTTGATGTGATCGCCGTCGGCACGCTCCCTCTACATCTACCTTCGGGATTAGTTTTAAATTTTAATAATTGTTATTTGGTGCCTGCGTTAAGCATGAACATTATATCTGGATCCTGTTTATTGCGAGACGGTTACTCTTTTAAGTCCGAGAATAAAGGTTGTTCGATTTATATGAGTAATATCTTTTATGGTAATGCACTTGAGATAAATGGTTTATTCTTGCTGAATCTCGATAGTAGTGATACACATGTTCACAACATAGATGCTAAACGAATAAAATTGAATGATAATTCTACATACATGTGGCACTGTCGTCTTGGTCACATTGGAGTGAAGTGTATGAAGAAACTCCATTCTGATGGACTTCTTGAATCACTTGATTTTGAATCACTTGAAAGATGCGAAGCATGTCTAATGGGAAAAATGACTAAGACTCCATTCTCTGGGATAATGGAGCGAGCTACAGACTTATTGGAAATAATACATACCGATGTGTGCGGTCCAATGAGTGTAGCATCGCGTGGTGGATATCGTTATGTTCTCACTTTCACGGATGACTTGAGTAGATATGGGTATGTCTACTTTATGAAACATAAGTCCGAAACTTTCGAGAAGTTTAAGGAATTTCAAAGTGAAGTGGAAAATCATCGTAACAAGAAAATTAAGTTTCTGCGTTCTGACCGCGGAGGTGAATATCTGAGTTATGAGTTTGGCATGCATTTAAAGAAATATGGAATACTTTCGCAGTTGACACCGCTGGGAACACCACAGCGTAATGGTGTGTCCGAACGTCGTAATCGAACTCTCTTAGATATGGTTTGGTCTATGATGTCTCTTACAGATTTACCGTTATCATTTTGGGGCTATGCATTAGAGACAGCCGCATTCACTTTAAATAGGGCACCATCTAAATCCGTTGAAACGACACCGTACGAATTGTGGTTTGGTAAGAAAGCTAAGTTGTCGTTCCTTAAAGTTTGGGGTTGCGAGGCATATGTAAAGAAGTTACAACCTGATAAGCTAGAACCCAAAGCGGAGAAATGCGTCTTCATAGGATACCCTAAAGAAACAATTGGGTATACCTTCTATCATAGATCCGAAGGCAAAGTTTTCGTTGCAAAGAATGGATCCTTTCTTGAGAAGGAGTTTCTCTCGAAAGAGGTGACTGGAAGGAAAGTAGAACTCGATGAGGTTATTGAACCTTCTCTCGAATTTGAGAGTAGCGCAGCACCGGAAGATGTTTTGGTGTCGCCTGCACCAATTGGAGAGGAAGCTAATGATAATGATCATGAAACTTCAAATGAAGTTACTGCTGAACCTCGCAGGTCAACGAGGGTTCGTACCACTCCTGATTGGTATGACTCTGCCTTGAACGTCATGTTGGTGGACAACACTGATGACCCTGCGATGTATGAAGAAGCTATGGTGAGCCCAGATTCCGACAAATGGCTAGAAGCCATGAAATCCGAAATGGGATCCATGTACGAAAACCAAGTGTGGACTTTGGTGGACTTACCGGATGGCCGTAAGGCTGTCGAGAACACATGGATTTTCAAGAGAAAAACATATGCTGATGGTAATGTTACCGTCTATAAAGCTCGACTTGTCGCGAAAGGGTTCCGACAAATTCAAGGAGTTGACTATGATGAGACTTCCTCACCAGTAGCGAAGCTAAAGTCTGTGAGGATTTTGTTAGCAATTGCTGCACATTTCGATTATGAGATTTGGCAGATGGATGTCAAAATGGCGTTCCTTAATGGTGACATTGAGGAAGAGTTGTATATGGTACAACCCAAGGGTTTTGTCGATCCTAAAGATGCTGACAAGGTATGCAAGCTTCAGCGCTCCATTTATGGACTGAAGCAAGCATCCCGGAGTTGGAAGCAACGTTTTGATAAAGTAATCAAAAACTTTGGATTTATACAAACTTATGGAGAAGCTTGTATTTACAAGAAAGTGAGTGGGAGCTCTGTAGCATTCCTAGTACTATATGTAGATGACATGTTGTTGATTGGGAATGATATAGAACTTCTTAATAGCGTCAAAACCTATTTGAATAATAGTTTTTCAATGAAGGATCTTGGCGAAGCGGCATATATTCTAGGCATCAAGATTTATATAGATAGATCAAGACGCCTAATAGCACTTTCACAAAGTACATACTTGGACAAAGTTCTAAAGAAGTTTAGAATGGAAGATACCAAGAAAGGGTTCGTGCCCATGTTGTCAGGTAAGACCTTGAGTAAAACTCAAAGTCCAGCTACGGCAGAAGATAGAGAGAAAATGAATAATATTCCCTATGCCTCGGCCATAGGTTCTATCATGTATGCCATGCTGTGTACAAGACCGGATATAGCACATGCTGTTAGTTTGACTAGCAGATATCAAAGTGATCCTGGAATGGAGCACTGGACAGCGGTCAAAAATATCCTAAAGTACCTAAATAGGACTAAGGATATGGTTCTTTCTTATGGAGGTGATGAACAGCTTGTTGTAAACGGTTACACCGATGCTAGTTGGAACACCGATCCGGATGACTCAAAGTCACAGTCAGGATACGTATTTATTTTGAATGGTCCTGCAGTGAGATGGAGGAGTGCGAAGCAAAGCGTCGTGGTGAAATCTTCAACTGAATCGGAATACATAGCTGCTTCGGAGGCTGCACAAGAAGCCGTTTGGATGAAGGAATTCATTACTGAACTTGGCGTGGTTCCCAGTGTGTTGGACCCGATGGCCATCTACTGTGACAACACAGGTGCCATAGCTAATGCACAGGAGCCAAGGTCACATAGCAAGCTGAAGCACATCAAGCTACGTTTCCACGCTATTCGCGAGTATGTCCGAGATGGTGACATAAAGATTTGCAAAGTACACACTGATCTGAATGTGGCAGATCCATTGACTAAACCTCTCCCTAGGGCAAAGCATGACCAACACCAAAACGCCATGGGTGTTCGGTATATTACCATGTAATCTAGATTATTGACTCTAGTGCAAGTGGGAGACTGTTGGAGATATTCCCAAGAGGCAATAATAAAAGTGATTATTATTATATCTTTGTGTTTATGATGAATGTTTACATCCCATGCTATAATTGTATTATTAGGAAACACTAATACTTGTGTGTTTTGTAAAGATATAAGAGTCCCTAGTAAGCCTCTTGTTGAACTAGCTTGTTGATTAATTGATGATCATGGTTTCCTGATCATGGACATTAGGATGTGATTAATAACAAGGTTATGTCATTAGGAGAATGACATGATGGACACACACCCATAGTAAGCGTAGCATAAGATCAAGTCATTAAGTTCGTATTGCTGTAAGCTTTCAAATACATAGTAACCTAATCCTTTGACCATGAGGTTATGTTAATCACCATCACCGGATGGATACTTTGATGACATCAAACGCCGCTTCGTAACTAGGTGGTTATAAAGGTGTCATTGGGTATTCTGAAAGTATGTGTTGAAGCGCATGGACCAAGATTGGGATTTGTCCATCCATATGACGGATAGATATGCTCTGGGCCCTCTCGGTGGAATGTCATCTAGTTAGCTTGCAAGCATGTGACTAGGTCACAAGGGATGACATATCACGGAACGAGTAAAGAGTACTAATCAGTAACGAGGTAGAACTAGGTATGGAGATACCGACGATCAAACCTCGGATAAGTATAGTATCGCGAGACAAAGGGAATTGGTTTCGTATGTAAGTGGTTCAATCGATCGCGAAGTCATCGTTGAGTATGTGGGAGCCATTATGGATCTCCAGGTCCTGCTGATGGTTATTGATAGGAGATGTGTCTCTATCATGTCTACATATTCACGAACCGTAGGGTGACACACTTAAGGTTCGAAGTTGTTTTAAGTAGATATGGAATATGCGTTGGAGACCGAATGTTGTTCGGAGTCTCGGATTGGATTCGGGACATCACGAGGAGATCCGGAATGGTCTGGAGAATAAGATTCATATATAGGGGACCATTTTCTGAGTTAGGAAATGTTCCAGAGTGTTTGTATGAGGATTCTAGAAGGTTTCGGAATGTTCCGGAAGGTTCTAGAAGATATCTTGGAGTTTGCTTGAAAATCAAGATAGGGATCAAGGAGTCCTGGTGGGTCAAGACTAGGAGTCGTGGGGGAGGAGGACTCCTCCCCCCACTCCCCAATCCGCCGGCCTAGAGGAGGGGAGTCCTTGTAGGACTCCCCCTCCCCAAGGCACCCTCCCCCCTTAAATAGAAGGGCAGGGGCGCCCCCTCCTAGCCCGCTCTCATAACTCCAATCTCTACCGCCTCTATCCTCCACCTTTCTTCTGCACAGGCATAGGCGAAGCCCTGCAGAATTCTCTACTCCACCACCACCACCACGCCGTCGTGCTGCTGGGATTCCGTGGATAAGATCTACTACCTCCGCTGCTCGCTGGAACGGAGAGAGGAAGGTCTGCTTCGACTCCGCACGTGTGACCGACTGCGGAAGCGCTGCCAAATCGCGGCGCCGGAAGGATCGTCCACTTGACCGACTGCGGAAGCACTGCTGGAACGCGACGCCGGAAGGATCGTCCATATGATCTTGAGATCGGCAAGTGATCGACTACATCAACCACGAGATCTAATCTCGTTAACGCTTTCGGATCTATGAGGGTTAGTTCTTATCTATCTCGTTGCTCATGTCTAATAGATTAGATCTTGGCTTTTATCTAGATTAGATCTGGGTTTTGTTCGTTCTTGCGGTAGAAATTTTTTGTTTTCCATGCTACGAACCCATCATGTTATTCTCATGAACCACACCTAGTGTCATTGCATCTGTGTTCTTCTCACAAACCACACATGGATCCACCTAGTGTGATTGCACGTCTGTTGTTTTCACAAACCACACATGTATCCACCAGTGTCATTGTATGTGTGTTCTTCTCATGAACCACAGCCACAGTCATTGCATGTCTGTTCTTTCCACAAACCACACATGGATCCACCAGTGTCATTGGATGTGTGTTTTCTCATGAACCACACATGGATCCACCCAGTGTCATTTCATGTCTGTTCTTTTCATGATCCACAGCTAGAGTCATTGCATGTCTGTGCTTCTCACAAACCACATAAGGATCCACCAGTGTCATTGGATGTGTGTTCTTCTCATGAACTACACATGGATCCACCAGTGTCATTGCATGTTTGTTCTTTTCACAAACCACAACAAGAGTCATTGCATGTGTGTTCTTCTCACAAACCACACATGGATCCACCCAGTGTCATTGCATGTCTGTTCTTTTCACAAACCACACATGGATCCACCAGTGTCATTGCATGTCTGTTCTTTTCATGAACCATACCCAGTGTCATTGCATGTGTGTTCCTCTAAACAAACCACACATAGATCCACCTAGTGTCATTGCATGTCTATTCTTTTCACAAACAACAGCTGGATCCAACAGTGTCATTGCATGTCTGTTCCTCTAAACAAACCACAGCTAGTGTCATTGCATGTATGTTCCTCTAAACAAACCACACATGGACCCACCTAGTGTGATTGCATGTCTATTCTTTTAACAAACCACACATGGATCCACCAGTGTCATTGCATGTCTGTTCTTCTCGTGAACCACACCCAGTGTCTTTGCATGTGCGTTCTTTTCACAAACCACATAAGGATCCACCAATGTCATTGGATGTGTGTTCTTCTCATGAACCACCCATGGATCCACCTAGTGTCATTGCGTGTCTGTTCTTTTCATGAACCACAGCTAGATTCATTGCATGTATATTCTTCTAAACAAACCACACATGGATCCACCAGTGTCATTGCATGTGTGTTCTTCTCTTGAACCACACCCAATGTCATTGCATGTGTGTTATTTTCACAAACCACATAAGGATCCACCAGTGTCATTGCATGTGGGTTCTTATAAACAAACCACACATGGATCCACACCGAGTGTCATTGCATGTCTGTTCTTTTCATGAACCACACCCAGAGTCATTGCATGTCTGTGCTTTCCACAAAATACATATGGATCCACCAGTGTCTTTGCATGTCTGTTCTTCTCATGAACCACACCTAGTGTCATTGCATGTCTGTTCCTCTAAAAAAACCACAGCTAGAGTCATTGCATGTGTGTTCTTCTAAACAAACCACACATGGATTGATTGCATGTCTGTTCTTTTCACAAACCACACATGGATCCACCAAGTGTCATTGCATGCCTATTCTTCTCATGAACCACACCCAGTGTCATTGCATGTGTGTTCTTCTCACCAACCACATAAGGATCCACCAGTGTCATTGCATGTTTATTGTTCTAAACAAACCACACATGGATCCACCAGTGTCATTGCATGTATGTTCTTCTCATGAACCACACGTAGTGTCATTGCATGTGTGTTCTTTTCACAAACCACATAAGGATCCACCAATGTCATTGGATGTGTGTTCTTCTCATGAACCACACATGGATCCACCTAGTGTCATTGCATGCCTGTTCTTTTCATGAACCACAGCTAGATTCATTGCATGTATGTTCTTCTAAACAAACCACACATGGATCCACCAGTCTCATTGCATGTGTGTTCTTCTCTTGAACCACACCCAGTGTCATTGCATGTGTGTTCTTTTCACAAACCACATAAGGATCCACTAGTGTCATTGCATGTGTGTTCTTGTAATGAAACCACACATGGATCCACCAGTGTCATTGCATGTCTTTTCTTCTCATAAACCACACCCAGTGTCATTGCATGTGTGTTCTTTTCACAAACCACATAAGGATCCACCAGTGTCATTGGATGTGTGTTCTTCTCATGAACCACACATGGTCCACCTAGTGTCATTGCATGTCTGTTCTTTGCATGAACCATAGCTAGAGTCACTGCATGTCTGTTCTTCTAAACAAACCACACATGGATCCACCAGTGTCATTGCATGTGTGTTCTTCTCATGAACCACACCCAGTGTCATTGCATGTGTGTTCTTCTCACAAACCACACATGGATCCACCCAGTGTCATTGCATGTCTATTCTTTTCACAAACCACACATGGATCCACCAGTGTCATTGCATATCTATTCTTTTCATGAACCACAACCAGTGTCATTGCATGTATGTTCCTCTAAACAAACCACACATGGATCCACCTAGGTTCATTGCATGTATGTTCTTTTCACAAACCACACATGGATCCAATAATGCGATTGCATGTATGTTCGTCTAAACAAACCACACCCAGTGTCATTCATGTCTGTTCCTCTAAAGAAAGAACACATAGATCCACCTAGTGTGATTGTATGTTTGTTCTTTTCACAAACCACACATGGATCCACCAATGTCATTGCATGTCTATTCTTCTCATGAACCACACCCAGTGTCATTGCATGTGTGTTCTTCTCACAAACCACATAAGGATCCACCAGTGTCATTGCGGGTGTGTTCTTCTAAACAAACCACACATGGATCCACCAGTGTCATTGCATGTCTGTTCTTCTCATGAACCACACCCAGTGTCATTGCATGTGTGTTCTTTTCACAAACCACATAAGGATCCACCAGTGTCATTGGATGTGTGTTCTTCTTATGAACCACACATGGATCCACCCAGTGTCATTGCATGTCTATTCTTCTAGATTCATTGCATGTCTATTCATCTAAACAAACCACACATGGATCCACCATTGTCATTGCATGTGTTTTCTTCTCGTGAACCACACCCAGTGTCATTGCATGTGTGTTCTTCTCACAAACCACACATGGATGCACCTAGTGTCATTGCATGTATGTTCTTTTCACAAACCACACATGGATTGTCATGGTGGTGTCACGGCAGATGCCATGTATAGGCTAAAGGTGGGGACTAATACTCGCTAGGGGAATCCAGGGAGGGATAGTGGAGTGATTCTCCACACAAGAGCTTGTATTGATTTACTTCCAAGGTTACAAGTGCTCCTAGAGCTGTATTGGCGAGAGGAGGTAGAAGGAGATCTCTTACTCTCACCCACAGATCTCACCTGAAACCCTAGACCACAACAGAATCGTAGAGAGACCAACCAACCAACCCCTTCTACAGAAGCCCTAGCCCCCCTTTTATTGGGAAGGCTCGGTTTCTGCCTAGGGCATACGTGGAGGCATATTCCTAAGAATATGCCTCCTCCCAAAGTGGTAAGCCGACCGAGGTGCTTTTTCCCCCGCGTCACACATGCTTTAGCTACGTGAGCCTCTGACGGTGCCCTCGTCAGCCAACACGGGCGTTTCCACGCTTGTCAGCCACGCCCCAGTGGTCCTGTCCTTGCTTGCTTCGCTCAGGCAGTGCGTACCGGGGCTTCTTTTGACCAGCGAGATTCCTTCCTTCTCCTAGAAGCTTGCTGTGACCCGGATGATGGTTCATCTGGCCACACCCTTTCCTGCATACAGGTAAAACATTCACTTCCGACTACCGCTTAAGTCGGATGAGACCTAGTTAGGCGAACGCCCCCAGGTCCGGAATACCCCGTGATTCGGCCTGCCTTGAGGTGACCCGGCCAGCATCTGCTTTGGCCTTGCCGAACCTCGGCTAACTCGGCCTTTATACCCCAGAGTGACTCTACCCGGGGGTATCCCCCCCGAAGCTGGCACGGTCAACATTAGTCCCCGAAGCTGGCACGGTCTTAGCTGCCTTGGCCGCTAAGGCCACACCAGGTTCCATTTTGTGCCCCTATCATTGTTGCCGAGTTACCTCTGTACCTCGGACAGCTTGGATTTACATTCCCTTCGCACATTGCAAGTTTTCACTTGCCGGGCGGGTTACCACAGTTCCATCTGGGTCTTACTTCCTTCTCTCGTACGCTATCCCATGTGAAGGGTAATCATTATGTCGTCTTATTTTAAGGGACGGTACAGTAACCGCCGTAGTAATTGTCAGTTATCACTGTGCGCGGGTCTGGTCACGCCTACCTCCTCGTTTACCGCATCAGCGTGTCACGTCACAGGACTCTCTCTGCCCTGTGGCCCTCCGTGAGGCTCCTCACTTATTGGTCCGGACGGGCGATACACGGCCACAGCGTGTGGCCGGTCCACAGGGCGCGATCCCACTCACCCCTGATGGGAGTGGTTAAATAGCGGAGGGGTGCCTCCCTTAGGATTTTTCCCCTGCCGCACCCCTCTGCCCGCTGCTATTCCTCTTCGTCTTCCTCGCGACCGCGCCGCCGCCAGCACTGCCAAAAAGCAGCGTCGCCGCCGCACTTCTCCGTTGCGCCTCTGCGTCACCGTCACTGCGACGCAAATCTCCCGCTACGGGTCCTCGTCAATCCAGGCCACTATCCCCCGCCGCCTCTAGCGCCAGGGAGGGCTTCGAGGAGCAGATGCCGAAAGAAGAACTCGCCATTGCTGAACAAGAGATGGAGGAGGACGCCGCTGCTGCGGACCGCGGCGCGTGGGCCGGCTCCTGGGTCTGCCAGGACGATCTGGACTGGCTCTACCGGACCAGACGCATCCCCGCCGGCGTCGCCGCTCGCCTCGCCTCCGCCGAGCTAGCTCCTTCACCCAATCCCGGGGAGTTTGTTGTGTTCCTGTCTCACTTTCAACGGGGCTTCGGACTGCCGGTGAGCGATTTCATCCACGATTGGCTCAGTACCTACCATCTCCAGCCGCACCATCTTCCAGCCAATGCCATTACTTCTCTCTCTGCCTTTGCTTCTACAATCGAAGGCTACGCCGGATTATGGCCCACGAAGGAGCTATGGATCCGGTTTTTCGCCCTTCGTCGCAACGTTATTCCTGACATCCACACTGATCCGGAGGACAAGCGGCTCACTCAGTTTGGAGCGGCCTCCATCTCACCCCGGAGGTTCTCTGTTTTCCCCCGGGTCACAGGGCTAGAATCCTGCAAAGGGTGGGCCTGGACGTTCTTTTACGTCCGGAACACGGGCACTGAAGATTTGATCCGGTTGCTCCCCTATACACCGGGTCCGCCGAACCCGGATCTGTGGGACGCTGTTCCCAGGAAACCTACGGCCCTGGCCAACCAAGTGCACAAAAGGTTCGTGGAGCTGAAGGAGCTCGGGTTGCGCAACGAGGATGCAATGATCACTTTCGTGCGCCACCGAATCTCCCCTCTCCAGAAGCACACCCACAAGGTGTGCCATATGAGCTATGGCCGCGATCCCAACCGGACTTCCTCCTTCGAACTGGACAACACGGAGATTTATCGCCGGGTTAAGGCTCTCTTCACCACTCACAAGGACTTCTCCTCTGAGTGGACTTGGGGGATTGAGCATTTCTGCCGTGACCGGCTTCCTCCCGCGGTAAGTTTCATGCTGCAAACTTACCCCGGACTAATCACGTGTCTGTTATTGTTGCATTTTTGACTCGTTTGTTTACTCTTTTCCTCAGCTATTCCTTTAGCAGACGCTCGAGGATGGCACCGATCCGACCCTTAAGTGGGCACTGGACCGGGGGACTTCGGACGAGGAGGAGCCGAACCAAGAGATGTTTCTCCCCATGATCGACGCCACGAAACGACCCACGGGTAACTTCTCTTCTGCCAGAGATTGGTCCGATGATGAAGATTACTCGGATATCGAGATAATTGAACCCTTTGAGGCTGTCCCCCTTTCTTTTGCTTTTCTGCCATCAGCTCACCTCGGTGGTCATATCCACGAGGATCCTCCCCTTGCTACGGACGAGCCAGTTCCGGTGGCGTCGAAGAAAAAGCGCGGGGCTTCCTCAAGCTCTTCCTCCAGAACTTCCCAGCCCGTTAAAAGGCGAAAAAAGGCCCCATCACGAAGGGCTCGGAAACCCAGAGCAGCCGAAACCTCAGATGCGTAAGTCCTTCTTTCTTCTATAACTCGTTCTTCCTTACTTCGTCGTAATTTTTCTTTTGACGTTACTTGATTTCACAGGGCTCCGGTGGAGGTCCCTCAAAGTGGATCCAGTATCTCATCACCTCTCCGGCCTAGCCCGTCACCCCGTCGTGACGACGAGACACGTCCGCTAAGCCCTATTCCGGAGGGCTCTACGGCCACTCCGGGTCATCCTGGAGCGGGGGAACCGGCCCAGCCGGAGCAAGGGCATCCACCGCCTCGACAACACCTCAACCAGCAGCCACTGAGGCTACTTCGGCCCCAGCACCAATTCCCGTACCAGCAAGAAGACCAGCACCAACTCCAACCTCGGTAGCAGCATCAACTCCGGCAGCGAAAACTTCAGCGCCGACACCAAGCCCAGCCGCGAGAGTACCAGCACCTAGTTCCTCTGCATCTTCCGAGTCCTCTTAACCTCGGCAGGGAAAAACCGCTGCTACGGCTTCTTCTTCACAGCAAGCCAAGGGCAAGAAGATTCAAGATGCTGCCAAGCCTAGTGCTGTCGAGCCTGGGCAACGCACCCTTGAGTCAATGCTCCCCAAGAAGACATCAGCGCCAAAGGACGCGCCTGCCGAGCCAACCAAAGCCCAGCAGTTGGTTCTGCACACCAGCCCCGCCCTTGCCTTGGTGGAGAGGAAGGAAGCACATGCAAAAGGCTTGGTGACGCCCCATATGCCCACGGGTGAATGGTATCCTCCGAGCCTGATGGAGTTTGTCATGAACTAGAATAAGGCAGAGGTAGTCTAGGAATCTGATCTCCCGGAAAAATTTGGCCCCGCCGAGTTTTCCGCTCAGATGAATACTGCCGCAAAGGCCATTAACCTCGCTGGACGAATGATGGAGGTACGTTGCTCTCTCCTTTGCAAATTGTAGATAATAACCATTAGTCCCCGAGCCTCCGGGGGAGTAACTTGTTACTCGGCCGGATGCTCTTTTATAGAACTAACGTAGCTCCATGATAACTTCAAACATGCACACTCCTAGAGCCGGGTTAAGTTCCACTTGTCCCGGATTTTAGTACACTTCGAACATGCACACACCTAGAGCCGGGTTAAGTTCCACTTGGCCCGGATTTTAGTACACTTCGAACATGCACACACCTAGAGCCAGGTTAAGTTCCACTTGGCCCAGATTTTAGTACACTTAGAACAAGCACACACCTAGAGCCGGGTTAAGTTCCACTTGGCCCAGATTTTAGTACACTTCGAACATGCACACACCTAGAGCTGGGTTAAGTTCCACTTGGCCCGGATTTTACTACTCTTCGAACATGCACACACCTAGAGCTGGGTTAAGTTCCACTTGGCCCGGATTTTAGTACACTTCGAACATGCACACACCTAGAGCCGGGTTAAGTTCCACTTGGCCCGGATATTAGTACACTTTGAACATGCACACACCTAAAGCCGGGTTAAGTTCCACCTTGCCGGGATTTTAGTATACTTCGAACATGCACAAAGCTGACTAAGTTTCTGTGTATCTTTTAGGTGACCACCAACCACCGGAGTGCTGAATTCCAATGCTTGCTGGATACGCACAAGAATCTTCGCACGAAACAGGCTGCACTCATCGCGGAGTACGAGAAAAGGGGTCAATTTCTTTCTCATTCCTTTCCTCATTTTTCTTCCATTTTGCTTGCCGAACTAATCTGATTGTTTGGTTTCCGCAACTGGAGTGGAAGCTGAAAACAAGATAATGCGGAAGAACTTGGAGCAGATCAAGGGTACGTCCTTCTTCTCTGTCTTTACCGTGGTTTCCATCGGCTTTCCTCCTTGGCTCGGCAAACATTCATTCCTCGGCACTGCCGGGCCAACGCACTATTTCAGCATTGCTTGAAGATAGTGTGCCTGTGCCTGACGTGATGCTACATTTTCTCGAAGAAGCAGGGCAGCATCAAGCCGAACTAAAGAAGAAAGATGATGAGCTCGCCCTCCTCCGGACCAAAGACGATGAGATATCCAAGCTCAAGGCTGAGATGGCTAAAATGAAGGCGCAGCACCAAACCGAGCTAAAAAAGGCTGGCCAGGACTACACCGAAGAACACGAGCGCCTCAAACTGCAAAATGCTAAGGACCGTGAGCTTCTTCAGGAAGCCGAGGTCAAACTTGAGTCAGCAAATGCCGAGCTCGAACAGCTTCGGAAGAGGCGTGAAGCTTGCACCAAGGAATTGACCCGGATTCACATTCACATCTCACGTAACTTCTTTTCCTTTATCCGCCTTATTTCTCCGGGTTACTTCATATGTCTTGTTTTCTCAACTTTGTCATTTGCCTTGTTTCCCAGGCCACTTTCCAGAGGGTCCGCCATTGCAAGTGCTGCTGTCGCCAATTTCCGCCGAGAAAGGGGTACTCCGGTCGCTCGTGAGGGTGAGAGCATTCCCTTTGACATGGAGGACCTGTTGGTCAGCCTGTCGTCTCGCGTGGAAATTATTAAGAACTACGGCAGGGACCTCCTCGATGTTTCAGTCCGGGTCTTCAACGCGTTCTGGCCCGCCGATGATGCTCCGGAGAGAGTCACACAGCTCGCTGAAAGACTGTCGGAAATTGAGACCCAGCTCGACCTCTGGCAAGAATCCGCTGGACGCGCTGCTGCCGATACCATCCTTCACCACATTTTGACGTGGTATGAAAAGATAGATCTCAGCCTCCTCACACGCCTGCGCACCGTATCCAAATGGACGGATGACCCGGAGTGGGTAGCTCGGCGCCAGGCTTGCGCCCACAGCCTCATCGAATATGCCCCCGTTCACGAATGGACTGAGGGTTCGAGCTTCCTGGAAGTCGCAGGTGAAGAGGAAGTTGAAAACGTTGAAGATGATTCGGGTGAAGACGAAGAGGACACTGCCTCGGATATCGAAGAGGGCGACGATGATGCTGAACTTCCTCCCGCTGCTCCTTAAGAAAAAACAGTTGAAAATTTATGAGATCCCCGGTATGCCGGGTGGAATTGGATTCCAAACACATGTGATATTTTGCTACTGAGTACTTATGCCGGATTAACTTGGGCGTAGTCCCAGAGTTTCTTTTTCTTATTCGTTCAATCTTTTGGCTCGGATCGTGTCTACCTTGATTCGGTTTTACAACTTACGAATCCGAGCTTGAAAAATTGTCTTAACAATACTGGGAAACTTTTAGACTTAGCTCAAAAAATAAAACTATATAACAATTGGAACATGAATACGGGGTTAGTTCGAAACATAAACGTCAGCTCGAATAAATTCTTTTCCTTAGTCATTTTTCATGTGCTACACAATTCCAAACTTTTTCTCTTGCTTGCCATGAAGCCAATTCTTGTTGGACAGCAGCAAGTCGAAGAGTTGGGTTTTTGGTGCTCACACATTACTAATCCGAATTAAGTAGAATAACTTACTCCAGCTGACGCGCAGAAAATAACAAACATTATTAAGGCAGTCCCCGAGTCACTGCTCGAGGTGCCACCATTTCATTGTTAAGCTCATTGCCGACATACATACCGACATATGAGATAACCCGGATACATACACTTCTTAGCTAGGTGTAGAAAGGCCGAAGTAGAGCTATGTTCCATGGTCGCTTGGATTCCTCTCCGGACCTGTCCTCCTTGTTCTTTTCCTGTGGCTTTGCATCTATAAGATAGTAAGAATCATTGTGCAATGCTTTGCTCACGATGAACGGCCCTTCCCATGGAGGGGATAATTTATGCATTCCAGTAGTACGTTGTACCAACCGGAGCACCCGATCGCCTTCCCGAAAGACTCGGGGGCACACTTTCTGGCTATGATAGCGTCGGAGATTTTGCTGATATATGGCGGATCTGGACAGTGCCAGTTCTCTCGCTTCATCCAGCAGATCAACATCATTTTGCCGGGCTTCTTGCACTTCGGCTTCTGTGTATTGGGTGACCCTAGGCGAATCATGCTCTATGTCGATTGGTAATACAGCTTCTGCCCCATATACCAGAAAAAACGGCGTATAGCCTGTTGATCGATTCGGAGTTGTTCTTAAACTCCACAGTACCGCTGGTAGTTCTTCTATCCAGCACCCCGCTGATCTTTGCAGCGGCTCAATGAGCCGGGGTTTTATCCTGGATAATACTAATCCGTTGGATCTCTCCACTTGCCCGTTCGATGCGGGGTGGGCTACCGAAGCTACGCCAAGCCAGATCCTCTTAGCCCGGCAGAAACGAGCAAATGCTCCTTCCGCAAAATTTGTGCCATTATCAGTTATGATACTGTGTGGATAACCGTACCTCAAGATGATATCTTTGAGAAACGTTACGGCCGTAGCTCCATCACATTTTCTTATAGGCTTTACCTCAATCCACTTCGTAAACTTGTCCACCATTACCAGAATGTGAGTCATATTTCCCCTCGCTGGTTTGAACAGGCCCACCATATCCAAGCACCATACGGCAAATGGCCAAGTGATTGGGATGGTCTTGAGTTCCGACATTGGCATATGTGTCTTGGTAGCGTACCTCTGACAACCATTACATTTTCTCACCAGATCTTCTGCTTGCTCTAAGGCATTTGGCCAGTAGAATCCGTGTCAGAAAGCTTTTGCTACCAAGGCTCAGGATGAGGTGTGATGCCCGCATTCCCCCTGATGTATATCTCGGATGATTTCAAGCCCTTCTTCCGGGTCAACACACCGCTGGAGGACATTGGTCACGCTTCTTTTGTATAACTCGGAATTGATGATCGTGTAGGCCTTTGCCCTCCTCTGTGTTTGCCTGGACAGCACCTCCTCAGTGGGTAACGTTCCATCCTTTAGGAATTGAAATATAGGCAGTGCCCAAGCCGGTATTGGCCGCACGGGGAACACGTCCTCGTCTATCTCCATCTGATCCACCGGCATAACTTCAACCGGACCATGCTGAGCAGTCCCCGGGTCTTGCGAAGCAGTCCCCGGGTTTTGCGAAATAGACTCCGGGTTTTGCGAAGCAGTCCCCGGGTTTTGCGCACCACTTCCTGTGTCAACGTCCATGGGCACATCTCCAGATTCTGTGTCCTTCGGGACGTAGATTGACTCGGACTCTAGGGATGGCCTGATGGATGGTTTCTTGAGGTGCTCTAATGCTACACCCGGTGGAATTGCTTGTCTGGTTGACCCGAGCTTCGACAACATGTCGGGAGCCTCATTTTCCACCCGGGGTACATGATGAAATTCGCATCCCTCAAAGTAACCAGAAATCTTCTGCACATGAAATCTGTATAGTGCCATGTTTGGATCAAGGGCGTCCCACACTCTGGACACTTGCTGCACCACCAAATCCGAGTCGCCAAAGCATATGATCCGACGTATACCAATTTCTTTTGCTACCTCGAGTCCATGCACAAGTGCTTCATACTCAGCAACATTGTTTGATGCGGTGAAATGGATATGTAGTACATATCTCACCTGGTCCTTCTTTGGCGACGTGAGCACAACTCCGGCACCTAGCCCGTTTTTGGTTTTTGATCCGTCAAAGTGCATTCGCCAATAGTTCTGATCAGGAAGCGGTGGTTCATACTGTACCTTGGCCTAGTCCACAAAAAAGTCCGCCACAGCCTGAGACTTGATGGCTTCTCTCCGGTCAAATTGTGGAGCATAAGGAGCTAGCTCAATTGCCCATTTTGCAATTCTGCCGCTTGCATCCTTGTTACTCATTATCTCGAATATAGGGGACTCACATATGACCCGGATGGGATGCTCCTCAAAGTAGTGCTTCAGTTTCTTGGCGGCCATGTACACGCCATAAGCCACTTTCTGATAATGTGGGTAGTTCTGCTTTGAGGTTGACAATACTTCACTCAAGTAATACACTGGCCTTTGCACCGACTTACCTTCCTCTTCGCGCTCCACCACTATCACTGCACTTACAACTCGGTTGGTTGCGGCTATATAGAGCAACATTGGCTCCTTTGATAGTGGTGAGGCTAGCACTGGTGTCGTGGCTAACATTTTCTTTAGGTGGGTAAAGGCTTCATCAGCCTGCGGTGTCTAAACGAACTTATCCGACTTTTTCATGAGCTGGTAACGAGGCCAGGCATACAAACCGACATACAAACCGAACATTTTCTTTAGGTGGGCAAAGCCTTTTCTCCCAACCGACATACAAACCTACGTAACGAGGCCAGGCAACCTGTGAACTTCTGGACATCGTTAAGACACTTCGGCAGTTCCATTCGCTCGATGGCTCGGATTTTGGTGGGATTAACGTCAATACCTCGGCTGGAGACGAGAAAATCGAGCAATTTTCCAGCCGGGACACCGAAGGTGCATTTTTCCGGGTTAAGTTTCATCCGGAACCTTCTTAGGTTTGCAAATGTTTGCCTGATATCGTCAAGGAGCATTTTGCTTTCCTTGGTCTTGATAACCACATCATCCACGTACACCTGTACATTTTGACCTATTTGTTCGTTCAAACATTTTTGCATACACCTCTGGTACGTTGCCCCTGCATTACGTAAACCGAACGGCATGGTGCGATAGCAATAAGCCCCATACGGGGTAATAAACGCAGTCTTTATTTGATCATCCGGATTCAGAGGTATCTGGTGGAAACCAGAATAAGCATCAATGAATGACAATAGTTCACATCCAGCAGTTGAGTCTATGACTTGATCTATTCTTGGTAGCGGAAACGGATCTTTTGGACACGCCTTGTTCAGGTTCGTGTAATTGATACACATACGCCAAACCACTGCCACGTTCGGGTCATCCTTCTTCTTTTCCACCAGCACCGGATTAGACAGCCAATCCGGGTAAAGGACTTCCATGATAAATCCTGCAGCTAGCAACCGAGCTATCTCATCTCCAATGACTTTCCTCCTATCTTCGGCAAAGCGGCGGAGAGGTTGCTTCACCGGCTTGGCTCTGGGTCTCACATTCAAAGAGTGCTCGGCCAACTCCCTCGGAACACCTTGCAAGTCATGTGTGGACCAAGCAAAAATGTCCCGATTCTCACGGAGGAAGCTGACGAGCTCGCTTTCCTATTTATCGCTTAGCCCGACACCAATTGTTACTGTGCGTTCTAGGAATATGTCATCAACGGGAACCTTCTTGGCATCTTTCGTGGCCTAGAAAGAGACAGTTCCATGCGGGTTACTCAGCGCCGGCATATACTGCTGCGCGGACTGAGTCAATGCAGCCACCTCTTGAATTTTTCTCTTTTCCTGCGCGATCACAAGTGACTCGACTAAGTTTGATCCGGCCGACGCACACTCCATCGAACGTCGGAATTCCCCAGCAATGGTAATCACTCCGTTTGGTCCGGGCAACTTCATCTTCAAGTAGCTGATATGACAACTTGCCATAAACTTGTTCAGCGCTCGCCTTCCGAGCAACGCATGATACGCGCTTTCTCAGTTCACCACTTCGAACTCCAAATTCTCGGTTCGGCAATTATCCCTCGTGCCGAACAAGACGTCGACCCAGACCTTGCCTATGGGCTCGCAAGAAATGCCGGGCACAATGCCATGGAAAGTTGTCCTCGTGGCCTGGAGCATGTTCTCCGAGATACCCAACTTGCGCATTGTGTCCGCATACATGATATTTATGCTACTGCCGTTGTCGATCAGTACCTTTGAGAACCTTACGTTAATGCTAGGCCCAATGAACGTAGGATCCAGCACCAACGCATACGAACCAGGGCTCGGCATGAGCTTGGGATGATCCCTAATGCTCCAGGTGATTTCCTGATCGGAACAAGGCATGTAACTCGTCACTGCCGGCATTACCGCATTCACCTCCATATGCCTACGCTGCAAGCTTTTTCTATCAGTTTCCTCTGTGGTAAATACACAGTAGCTCTGGTGATGCTCCCTGCACTCGTTTCTCCCCTCATTTCCGGGGTGCCTCTGATCCGGCTGATGCTGATTTTCTACCTGATGCACTGCATCCCTTCTTTCATTGTTATCATACCTCGGCGGAGGGGGAGGCAATATTAGCTGTTGCGTGTTTGCTCCGGAGAGCAATTGCTGCCGGGGTAACTCCTGCCGAGGCTGATCATTCCGGGGTGCCTGAGCATTCCCCGAACCACCTTGCTCGATCTTGCGCATCCACTCGCATTGCCTCGTCGTATGACCCGCTGGGTTGTTCGGATTTGGCGTGTGAAACTTAGATGGCTGGTCCAACATCGACTCGTAAGTATACCTCAGATGGTCTTTCCTTTCTTGCCACTGCTTCTTTTGCTCCGGTGTCCAAGTTTTCTTCCCATCGTTCCTTGGAGTCCATTGACCTCCAGTTTTCTGGCGCTGGCTACCCCCTGCTCCGAGTTGATCTTGATTCACAGCTACAACTTGGTGCGAACCATACCGGTGGTCCGGTCTATCATCTCTCCTTTTTCCTCTGTAATGATTCCTCCGGGATGATCCGGATCCATCCCTCTGATAGTACTCATCGCTTGACTCGTTGGACGCGAGCCTTGGTTGGGTCGGGTCACCTAACGCATATGAATCTGCAATCCGGATCATTTCTGCCAACGTCGCCGGCATTTTCCGTTGCAACTTCATCCATAGATCGCTTCCATATCTGCACCCCTGTGCAAACCATGCTATGGCCTGTGATTCTATCACGCCCTCGCATGAGTTTCTCACGGTACACCACCGGGTCAAAAACTCCCGGTCTGTCTCATTGGGTCTTTGCTTGCACATAGCTAGGGTCTGTGGCCTATTTGGCCTTTGATAGGTACTCGAAAAATTGCTAATGAACATTTCCTCGAAATCTATCCAGCAGTTGATGCTTCCTGGTGGCAAATTGTTCAACCACACCCTTGCCGGGCCTTCCAACATCTGGGGTACATACCATACTGCCCATCTCAGGTTGCCTGTGGCAAGTTTTATAGCCGTAGCATAGTTTATCAGCCAATCGCCTGGTTTGGTACTACCGTCATAGGTCTTGGTGCCCCTGGGCAGCTAAAAGTTCGGTACTGGTGGCTCTTTCATGATCCGGGGTCCAAAACATGCTGGACCCGGTGGACCTTGACATTCAATCTGTTCTGACCTATATAGTTGATCCAGTTTCAACCTTGCATCGTCCAGCATCAAATCCCTACTTCCCAATCTTGACCATATCACATGATAGTCCGGTCTCGGGTATCCCGCATTTGCCATCTCTGAATCACCGTCGTTATATCGGTTTTGCTCTTGCGGCACACCTTTCTGTTGCACACCTCGGCCGGCACTGTGCTCTTGCCTTGGCATGTTCCGCTGTTGTGGTTGTCTTGCTCCAGCTGAGTTTTGCTGCCCGGCATTGCTGTTGACAACAATCCTTTGACCGGCATTGCCTTGGTCACGGTTACCTTGGCCAGCTTCGCCTCGGCTCACACTCCGTCGATCATCATTTTTCTGCGCTTCTTTTTTTTCCTGCCCGTGTCGGGTCATACGGGACAATCAGTTTGTTCCGTCTGGCCGAGGTTACCACCTCCTCTCTCCTTGGACCACCATGAGGGGACGATGCGGCTCCAGCAGATTTCTCTGGGTTACCCACCGCCGAATGGACGATCTTGGAGGCTCCAGCTCTCTCCGGGTTTGCCTTGAGCATTTCCTCGTTTTGCCTATTTGCAATCCGAACCAGCTCGTTAACCCGATCTTGCTTCCTTTGCCGGGCTTCACCCGTCAGTCCCTCTAACTCGGACGCAGCTGCATCCGCTGCTCTGAGGTTCTTGCCTGGGGTACTATACCTCGGAAACCCCACTGACAAACAGTTTTCTGATTCCTCGATTCCAGCATCACCTTCTCTGTTCATTTCGCTCATGAGATTTCTCCCTTTGACTTCTACATCAACCTTGTTCGCCTTAGCATACTCACGCAGCGTCATGTTCAACGACTGCTGGGCCGCGGCTATTTTCTTTGCGCCCTATAGTATTTTCTGCCTAGTTTCTTCCAGTTCGGCCTGTGCACGAGCTGGATCTACCGCTGCTACCACAGGGTTGGCCAAGCTATCCATCGCCTCTCTCAACACGTTTTCCGGCCTCTCTAGCGGAGGACCTCTACCTTTCCTTGGCCCCTTGGGCGTCACCTCCGGATCTGGCGCCGGATCTTTGCTCACACCCGCACCTAGCGCTGTCATCATTACCTCTGCATGGTCCGGGGAACGAGCGATACGCTCCCCGCGAGCCACAGTGAGGGGCGGTTCGCCTGCTTCGACGATGTGGCGCGGATCAACGCTAGACACGTCCACCGCAACGTAGACCTTGTGCGTGCCGAGCTTAACGAAGATGCCATTGCACGGGAGAAGGCGCGTGCCGAAGCAGCCTGCGTTGTCGCTGACGAAGTCCCGTGCTCCAAAGTGCTGAACGAGCCCGGAGACGATGCGCTCGCCGGTGGAGATGAAGTTTCTCGTCCGGATTATTGACCCCTGCTAGCGCCGCTAGCCCCACGGTGGGCGCCAACTGTCGTGGTGGTGTCACGAAAGATGCCATGTATAGGCTAAAGGTGGGGACTAATACTCGCTAGGGGAATCCAGGGAGGGATAGTGGAGTGATTCTCCACACAAGAGCTTGTATTGATTTACTTCCAAGGTTACAAGTGCTCTTAGAGCTGTATTGGCGAGAGGAGGAAGAAGGAGCTCTCTTACTCTCACCCACAGATCTCACCTGAAACCCTAGACCACAACAGAATCATAGAGAGACCAACCAACCAACCCCTTCTATAGAAGCCCTAGCCCCCCTTTTATTGGGAAGGCTCGGTTTCTGCCTAGGGCATACGTGGAGGCATATTCCTAAGAATATGCCTCTTCCCAAAGTGGTAAGCCGACCGGGGTGCTTTTTCCCCGCGTCACACATGCTTTAGCTACGTGAGCCTCTGACGGTGACCTCGTCAGCCGACACGGGCGTCGCCACGCTTGTCGGCCACGCCCCGGTGGACCTGTCCTTGCTCGCTTCGCTCAGGCAGTGCGTACCGGGGCTTCTTTTGACCAGCAAGATTCCTTCCTTCTCCTAGAAGCTTGCTGTGACCCGGATAATGGTTCATCTGGCCACACCCTTTCCTGCATACAGGTAAAACATTCACTTCCGACATACCGCTTAAGTCGGATGAGACCTAGTTAGGCGAACGCCCCCAGGTCCAGATTACCCCGTGATTCGGCCTGCCTTGAGGTGACCCGGCCAGCATCTGCTTTGGCCTTGCCGAACCTCGGCTAACTCGGCCTTTATACCCCGGCGTGACCCTACCCGGGGGTATCCCCCCAACATGGATCCACCAATGTCATTGCATGTCTGTTATTTTCATGAACCACACCCAGTGTCATTGCATGTCTGTTCCTCTAAACAAACCACACATGGATCCACCTAGTGTCATTGCATGTCTGTTCTTTTCACAAACCACACATGGATCCAACAGTGTCATTGCATCTATGTTCCTCTAAACAAACCACAACCAGTGTTATTGCACGTCTTTTCCGCTAAACAAACCACACATGGATCCACCTTGTGTCATTGCATGTCTGTTCTTTTCATGAACCACAGCTAGAGTCATTGCATTTTTGTGCTTTCCACAAACCACATATAGATCCACCAGTGTCATTGCATGTCTATTCTTTTCATGAACCACACCTAGTGTCATTGCATGTATGTTCTTCTCATGAACCACACCTAGTGTCATTGCATGTGTGTTCGTCTCACAAACCACATTAAGATCCACCAATGTATTTGCATGTGTGTTCTTATAAACAAACCAAACATGGATCCACCCAGTTTCATTGCATGTCTGTTATTTTCATGAACGACACCCAGAGTCATTGCATGTCTGTGCTTTCCACAAACCACATATGGATCCCCTAGTGTCATTGCATGTCTATTCTTCTCATGAACCACATAAGGATCCACCTAGTGTCATTGCATGTGTGTTCTTTTCACAAACCACATAAGGATCCACCAGTGTCATTGGATGTGTGTTCTTCTCATGAACCACACATGGATCCACCTAGGGTCATTGCATGTCTGTTCTTTTCATGAACCACAGCTGAGTCATTGCATGTCTGTTCTTCTAAACAAACCACACATGGATCCACCAGTGTCATTGCATGTGTGTTCTCCTCATGAACCACACCCAGTGTCATTGCATGTATGTTCTTCTCATGAACCACACCTAGTGTGATTGCAAATGTGTTCTTCTCAAAAACCACACATGGATCCACCTAGTGTGATTGCATGTATGTTCATTTCACAAAGCAGACATGGATCCACCTGTGTCATTGCATGTGTGTTCTTCTCATGAACCAGAGCCAGAGTCATTGCATGTCTGTTCTTTCCACAAACCACACATGGATCCACCAGTGTCACTGGATGTGTGTTCTTGTCATGAACCACAGCTGGAGTCATTAGATGTGGGTCATTCTCACAAACCACACACGGATCTAGTAGTGTCATTGCATGTTTGTTCTTTCCACAAACCACACATGGATCCACCAGTGTGATTGGATGTGTATTCTTCTCATGAACCACACATGGATCCACCCAGTGTCATTGCATGTCTGTTCTATTAATGAACCACAGCTAGAGTCATTGCATGTCTGTGCTTCTCACAAACCACATAAGGATACACTAGTGTCATTGGATGTGTGTTCTTCTCATGAACCACACATGGATCCACCCAATGTCAGTGCATATCTGTTATTTTCATGAACCACAGCTAGAGTAATTGCATGTTTGTTCCTCTAAACAAACCACATATGGATCCACCAGTGTCATTGCATGTGTGTTATTCTCATGAAGCACACCCAGTGTCATTGCATGTATGTTCTTCTCAGGAACCACACCCAATGTCATTGCATGTGATTTCTTCTCAGGAACCACCTAGTGTCATTGCATGTCGGTTCCTCTAAACAAACCACACATGGACCCACCAAGTGGTATTGCATGTCTGTTCTTTTCACAAACCACACATGGATCCACCAGTGTCATTGCATGTCTGTTCTTCTCATGAACCAGACCCAGTGTCATTGCATGTGTGTTCTTCTCACAAACCACATAAGGATCCACCAGTGTCATTGCATGTGGGTTCTTCTAAACAAACCACACATGGATCCACACCCAATATCATTGCATGTCTATTCTTTTCATGGACCACACCCAGAGTCATTGCATGTCTGTGATTTCCCCACAAAATACATATGGATCCACAAGTGTCTCTGCATGTCTGTTCTTCTCATGAACCACACCCAGTATCATTGCATGTCTGTTCCTCTAAACAAACCACAACTAGAGTCATTGCATGTGTGTTCTTCTAAACAAACCACACATGGATCCACCTAGTGTGATTGCATGTCTGTTCTTTTCACAAACCACACATGGATCCACCAGTGTCATTGCATGCATGTTCTTCTCATGAACCACACCCAATGTCATTGCATGTGTGTTCTTCTCACAAACCACATAAGGATCCACCAGTGTCATTGCATGTTTGTTATTCTAAACAAACCACACATGGATCCACCAGTGTCATTGCATGTATGTTCTTCTCATGAACCACACAAAGTGTCATTGCATGTGTGTTATTTTCACAAACCACATAAGTGTCCACCAATGCCATTGGATGTGTGTTCTTCTCATTAACCACACATGGATCCACCTAGTGTCATTGCATGTCTGTTCTTTTCATGAACCAGAGCTAGATTCATTGCATGTCTGTTCTTCTAAACAAACCACACATGGATCCACCAGTGTCATTGCATGTGTGTTCTTCTCTTGAACCACACCCAGTGTCATTGCATGTGTGTTATTTTCACAAACCACATAAGGATCCACCTAGTGTCATTGCATGTTTGTTCTTCTAAACAAACCACACATGGATCCACCAGTGTCATTGCATGTCTATTCTTCTCATGAACCACACCCAGTGTCATTGCATGTGTGTTCTTTTCACAAACCATATAAGGATCCACCTAGTGTCATTGGATGTGTGTTCTTCTCATGAACCACACATGAATCCACCCAGTGTCATTGCATGTCTATTCTTTTCATGAACCACAACTAGAGAAATTGCATGTCTGTTCTTCTAAAAAAACCACACATGGATCCACCAGTGTCATTGCACGTGTGTTCTTCTCACAAACCACACATGGATCCACCTAGTGTCATTGCATATCTGTTCTTTTCACAAACCACACATGGATCCACCAGTGTCATTGCATATCTGTTCTTTTCATGGACCACACCCAGTGTCATTGCATGTATGTTCCTCTAAACAAACCACACATGGATCCACCTAATGTCATTTCATGTATGTTCTTTTCACAAACCACACATGGATCCAACAGTGCCATTGCATGTATGTTCCTCTAAACAAACCATACCCAGTGTCATTCATGTCCGTTCCTCTAAACAAACCACACTTAGATCCACCTAGTGTGATTGTATGTTTGTTCTTTTCACAAACCACACATGGATCCACCAATGTCATTGCATGTTTGTTCTTCTCATGAACCACACCCAGTGCCATTGCATGTGTGTTCTTCTCACAAACCACATAAGGATCCACCAGTGTCATTGTAGGTGTGTTCTTCTAAACAAACCACGCATGGATCCACCAGTGTCATTGCATGTCTGTTCTTCTCATGAACCACACCCAGTGCCATTGCATGTGTGTTCTTTTCACAAACCACATAAGGATCCACCAGTGTCATTGGATGTGTGTTCTTCTTATGAACCACACATGGATCCACCCAGTGTCATTGCATATCTGTTATTTTCATGAACCACATCAAGATTCATTGCATGTGTGTTCTTCTCAAAAACCACACATGGATCCACCCAGTGTCATTGCATGTATGTTCTTTTCACAAAGCACACATGGATCCACCGGTGTCATTGCATGTCTGTTCTTTTCATGAACCACACCCAGTGTCATTGCATGTCTGTTCCTCTAAACAAACCACACATGGATCCACCTAGTGTCATTGCATCTCTGTTCTTTTCACAAACCACACATGGATCCAATAGTGTCATTGCATCTATGTTCCTCTAAACAAACCACATCCAGTGTTATTGCATGTCTGTTCCGCTAAATAAACCACACATGGATCCACCTTGTGTCATTGCATGTCTGTTCTTTTAATGAACCACAACTAGAGTCATTGCATTTTTGTGCTTTCCACAAACCACATATGGATCCACCTGTGTCATTGCATGTCTATTCTTTTCATGAACCACACCTAGTGTCATTGCATGTATGTTCTTCTCATGAACCACACCTAGTGTCATTGCATGTGTGTTTGTCTCACAAACCACATAAAGATCCACCAGTTTCATTGCATGTGTGTTCTTATAAACAAACCAAACATGGATCCACCCAGTGTCATTGCATGTCTGTTATTTTCATGTACGACACCCAGAGTCATTGCATGTATGTGCTTTCCACAAACCACATATGGACCCCCTAGTGTCATTTCATCTCTATTCTTCTCATGAACCACATAAGGATCCACCTAGTGTCATTGCATGTGTGTTCTTTTCACAAACCACATAAGGATCCACCTAGTGTCATTGCATGTCTGTTCTTTTCATGAGCCACAGCTGAGTCATTGCATGTCTGTTCTTCTAAACAAACCACACATGGATCCGCTAGTCTCATTGCATGTGTGTTCTCCTCATGAACCACACCCAGTGTCATTGCATGTATGTTCTTCTCATGAACCAAACCTAGTGTGATTGCAGATGTGTTCTTCTCAAAAACCACACATGGATCCACCTAGTGTGATTGCATGTATGTTCATTTCACAAACCAGACATGGATCCACCTATGTCATTGCATGTGTGTTCTTCTCATCAACCAGAGCCAGAGTCATTGCATGTCTGTTCTTTCCACAAACCACACATGGATCCACCAGTGTCATTGCATGTGTGTTCTTTTCATGAACCACAGCTAGAGTCATTGCATGTGGGTCATTCTCACAAACCACACAAGGATCCAGTAGTGTCATTGCATGTGTATTCTTCTCATGAACCACAGCCAGAGTCATTGCATGTCTGTTCTTTCCACAAACCACACATGGATCCACCAGTGTCATTGGATGTGTGTTCTTCTCATGAACCACACATGGATCCAACCAGTGTCATTGCATGTCTGTTCTTTTCATGAACCATAGCTAGAGTCATTGCATGTCTGTGCTTCTCACAAACCACATAAGGATCCACTAGTGTCATTGGATGTGTGTGCTTCTCATGAACCACACATGGATCCACCAAGTGTCAGTGCATGTCTATTATTTTCATGAACCACAGCTAGAGTTAGTGCATGTTTGTTCCTCTAAACAAACCACAAATGGATCCACCAGTGTCATTGCAGGTGTGTTGTTCTCATGAACCACACCCAGTGTCATTGCATGTATGTTCTTCTCATGAACCACACCCAGTGTCATTGCATGTGTGTTCTTCTCACAAACCACACATGGATCCACCTAGTGTGATTGCACGTCTATTCTTTTCACAAAAAACACATGTATCCACCAGTGTCATTGCATGTGTGTTCTTCTCATGAACCTCAACCAGAGTCATTACAAGTCTGTTCTTTCCACAAACCACACATGGATCCACCAATGTCATTGGATGTGTGTTCTTCTCATGAACCACACATGGATCCACCCAGTTTCATTGCATGTCTGTTCTTTTCATGATCCACAACTAGAGTCATTGCATGTCTTTTCTTCTCACAAACCACATAAGGATCCACCAGTGTCATTGGATGTGTGTTCTTCTCATGAACCACACATGGATCCGCCAGTGTCATTGCATGTCTGTTCTTTTCACAAACCACAACTAGAGTCATTGCATGTGTGTTCTTCTCACAAACCACACATGGATCCACCCAGTGTCATTGCATGTCTGTTCTTTTCACAAACCACACATGGATCCACCAGTGTCATTGCAAGTCTGTTCTTTTCATGAACCATACCTAGTGTCATTGCATGTGTGTTCCTCTAAACAAACCACACATAGATCCACCTAGTGTCACTGCATGTCTGTTCTTTTCACAAACAACACATGGATCCAACTGTGTCATTGCATGTCTATTCCTCAAAACAAACCACACCCAGTGTCATTGCATGTCTGTTCCTCTAAACAAACCACAAATGGACCCACCTAGTGTGATTGCATGTCTCTTCTTTTCACAAACCACACATGGATCCACGAGTGTCATTGCATGTCTGTTCTTCTCATGAACCAGACCCAATGCCATTGCATGTGTGTTCTTCTCACAAACCACATAAGGATCCACCAGTGTCATTGCATGTGGGTTCTTCTAAACAAAGCACACATGGATCCACACCCAGTGTCATTGCATGTCTATTCGTTTCATGAACCACACCCAGAGTCATTGCATGTCTGTGCATTCCACAAAATACATATGGATCCACCAGTGTCTTTGCATGTCTGTTCTTCGCATGAACCACACTCAGTGTCATTGCATGTCTGTTCCTCTAAACAAACCACAGCTAGAGTCATTGCATGTGTGTTCTTCTAAAGAAACCACACATGGATCCACCTAGTGTGATTGCATGTCTGTTCTTTTCACAAACCACACATGGATCCACCAGTGTCATTGCATGCCTTTTCTTCTCATGAACCACACCTAGTGTCATTGCATGTGTGTTCTTCTCACAAACCACATAAGGATCCACCAGTGTCATTGCATGTTTGTTCTTCTAAACAAACCACACATGGATCCACCAGTGTCATTGCATGTATGTTCTTCTCATGAACCACACCCAGTGTCATTGCATGTGTGTTCTTTTCACAAACTACATAAGGATTGTAACACCCTCGAATCGACCCCATGCAAGTTTTAGCCCTTTCCGCCAAACCCGCATAGAAACGATTCAAGGACGCCCACAAGGCACTTTCGTGCGGGTGGAAAACGAAGTAATACCATTACACAACAGTCCTCGATGGGACCCACAGAACAGATATATATATACAACACGACTCCACGAGTCAAGAATACAGATATACAATACAAAGATCCAAATCACCTTGAAATCGATAGGGCGTCCGACTATGGACAAGATGCAAATGGGGCTAAGAGCCCTGAAGAATAACCAATGGCGTCCATAACCCTGCCCAGGCCAAGCCGGAAGGGTAACCCTGCTAACAACATCGATCTCAAACCTGCTAAAACAAAAGGGGGTGCCGACAAAGGGCAAAGGAAAAAGAGGAGCGTCAGTACTGAGGCCAGTACATGGCGAGGCTAGAATTCGGCGGCTCTCGCCTACATAGGTATGGTGGGCTGAAGCGGCAGCGCAGCGGCAGCGCAGCGGCACTAAACAACCTATAGAGACTCGATACAACTGGCGGTTATCAGAGAGGGATAAGAAAGACCTATTCAGATCCAACCTGAAGCTAACACCAAACAAACCCATCTTGGTATTTCCCCTCGAGACCAAACGAGGAAGTCTGACCAAGGAACTCACACAGTTGGCAATTTTACTCATTCCATTATAGTTGCAGCAATTACTCAGATAAATATAGCATGAGTCACCCTGAAGCATAAGTAGTGGGCAGTTTTAGTTAACATTCTGTTGTAGTTGGAACAGTTACTAGCCAGATACCTTTGTCCTGAGGAATCCCGAAACCCAGCAGTGGTTGGAACTTTTATCACATTCCGTTGGAGTTGCCATACTTACTAGGCAGGTATAACAAAACAATACAGGTCCACCAGTGGTTGGCATTTTTAATATCCATTCGGTTATAGTGAAGCTGATTACTAGTCAGATATATTAAGTCAAATTTATAGCACTACTTTAGTTATGCTTGTCTATGATCGAGATACTATGCTCCAAGTCATCCATAACCGCGGACACGGCTTTTAGAAAGTTTTACCCTACAGGGGTGCACAAATAGCAACACACACTCGATCAACCTCGGAAAAACCAACTCAAAACCCAATGAGGCTTTCACGACAAAGCAATCAGAAGATTCATAAATATTTCAGGGGGCCACCCCATTAAGCTACCCACACGAAGTTGGCCGGCTTCGAGACGGACCCAAGGTTTGCGCCAATGGCTGTAAACGATTGGGAACCCAAAGTGTGACTAGGCTTGTCGATACCACGAAAACACTCTGCAATCCTAAACAGTACAGGTGCTCCACGCACAATCTTAAATAAAGCGGTAAAGCATGGCATAGGTACATGATAGTAATAAAGCCCCAAACTACTTTGTGGCCCCAAGAAATAGAAATGAATCAAGCTCTGGCTCAGGGGGGGGGTCCATAAGGCCTCTCGGATGTGGATAGTGCGAAAAATCAAGGAACAGGTATCAAGTACTCGGGGTCCTACGGGACACAAGTGAGCGTGGAAGAACCAAATAACATCTAGTGCCCACCGATGCCTCTGCATTAGTTATACCTAGCATTTTAATAGTTGTATTTAAAGTCATGATCATCTCCACCGGTAAGCATCTCCACCACTAACATCTGCCAGCATTCCAACAACTGTGGTACTTGACAACACGAGATCACACCTGAGCAAAGCGACCATGACTCGCAAGGCCAGCTATCTACCAAACACAGGTAATAGGAGGTGTCCAAGGCAATATAGAGGCTGCACGGGATATAACTAGGATACGGAAGCTAAAGCATCGTGACACGATAGCAATAGATCAACAGGAGGAAATAAAGACTATAAATGCAAAATAGGTAGAAGGGGAAGAGATGCTCGCCTAGGAAACACTGCTGGAAATTCATAACCAGAGAACTTGTCGATACTCGCCTCAACTCATCGGCCTAGTCCGCGAAGAAGCAAACACTAGAAGAAACATCGGATGCAATATTTAATACTACGGCAAAAGATCCGGCATGATTATGCTATGCAGGCGCGATGAACAATTTAATATGCGACAGCCGATAATTGTCATATTATAAAAATAATGGGGGGTATCGGATAGGGAATCACATTAGGGTTCAGCGAACTTGGGCTCCGAGGGGTTCGGGGTTCGACAGGGTGGAAACGGCTCGACGGGATCGGTCTCGGACAACGGAAGTACATCTTGTCGCATCCGGGAAGAAGAACTTGGTTTGGCGTCGGAGGATCATCGGGTTCGCCCTGGTCGGTGTCGGTCTTGGCGTCCGGGGTGAAGAACTTTGCGTCCTCGAGGAAGTACTTGGGCGTATCCGTGTCGACGACCTTGGCGTACAGATTATCGGGCATTAGATCCAGGAAGATGTACTTGTCGCATCTACGGTCTTCAGTTTCAGGTAGAAGAGCTCGTCGCCCGGGGATTCTCCAGGTCTGTGGTCTTCGGGTCATGTCGATGGTCTTGTTGTACCGGGGGTTCGATGTTTGGATCCGTGTAGAAGGTCTTGGAGTTTGGCGTCAGTCTTGTCGGCGGTCGATCCTGGCGATTCCGGGGGAGACCTTGGCGCGCCGAGGGGTCTAGAGTGGTTTCATGGTCGATCTTCGGACTTCGGGATCGAAGGACTTGGCGTCCAGGCTTCGGATCCTTGTTGGCACACTCGGGCCTCGGCGTCTGCGGTTCCGTGAGGCCGATCTTCTGGTTCCGACCTTGTTCGATGTCGAACTTGCGCTGGTGGTCGTCGTACTTGTCCGATGTATATCTGGATAGCCATACTATCATCGTCGGTTTAACCAGGTAGGCAACCTTTGTTTTCTTTACTCGGGTAAAAGTGGTTGCGCTGCACCGGACGCTCAGCTACAGGTGCATGGGGAAAAAAATGCCAGGACGTTATCCTATGTCAACGGTGGAGGGTCCCAAAAGCGAGGTCGCGAGGCGGGAGCCGAGGCGGCCGGTCGCTCGGGTGGCGAGCTCTGAAGGATGGGGAGGGGCACGCCATGGCCCCGGTGGGCCGTCTCTTGGGCTTGGGGAGGAGGCTCGAGCTGTGGCGGGGCGTAGCAGGACAGGGACGCGACGAGCAGTGCGCCTGGTGGGGGG
>OU342741.1:369318943-369340109 GCA_910589775.1 Avena eriantha
TTTGCTTGCCGAACTAATCTGATTGTTTGGTTCCGCAACTGGAGTGGAAGCTGAAAACAAGATAATGCGGAAGAACTTGGAGCAGATCAAGGGTACGTCCTTCTTCTCTGTCTTTACCGTGGTTTCCATCGGCTTTCCTCCTTGGCTCGGCAAACATTCATTCCTCGGCTCTGCCGGGCCAACACTATTTCAGCATTGCTTGAAGATAGTGTGCCTGTGCCTGACGTGATGCTACATTTTCTCGAAGAAGCAGGGACAGCATCAAGCCGAACTAAGAAGAAAGATGATGAGCTGCCCCCTCCTCCGGACCAAAGACGATGAGATATCCAAGCTCAGGCTGAGATGGCTAAAATGAAGGCGCAGCACCAAACCGAGCTAAAAAAGGCTGGCCAGGACTACACCGAAGAACACGAGCGCTCAAACTGCAAATGCTAAGGACCGTGAGCTTCTTCAGGAAGCCGAGGTCAAACTTGAGTCAGCAAATGCCGAGCTCGAACAGCTTCGGAAGAGGCGTGAAGCTTGCACCAAGGAATTGACCCGGATTCACATTCACATCTCACGTACCTTCTTTTCCTTATCCGCCTTATTTCTCCGGTTACTTCATATGTCTTGTTTTCTCAACTTTGTCATTTGCCTTGTTTCCCAGGCCACTTTCCAGAGGGTCCGCCATTGCAGTGCTGCTGTCGCCAATTTCCGCCGAGAAAGGGTACTCTCTATACTCTCTGTCGCTGAGGGTGAGAGCATTCCCTTTGACATGGAGGACCTGTTGGTCAGCCTGTCGTCTCCGCTCGGAAATTATTAAGAACTACGCAGGGACCTCCTCGATGTTTCAGTCCGGGTCTTCAACGCGTTCTGGCCCGCCGATGATGCTCCGGAGAGAGTCACACACAGCTCGCTGAAAGACTGTCGGAAATTGAGACCCAGCTCGACCTCTGGCAAGAATCCGCTGGACGCGCTGCTGCCGATACCATCCTTCACCACATTTTGACGTGGTATGAAAAGATAGATCTCAGCCTCCTCACACGCCTGCGCACCGTATCCAAATGGACAGATGACCCGGAGTGGGTAGCTCGGCGCCAGGCTTGCGCCCACAGCCTCATCGAATATGCCCCCGTTCACGAATGGACTGAGGGTTCGAGCTTCCTGGAAGTCGCAGGCGAAGAGGAAGTTGAAAACGTTGAAGATGATTCGGGTGAAGACGAAGAGGACACTGCCTCGGATATCGAAGGGGCGACGATGATGCGAACTTCCTCCCGCTGCTCCTTAAGAAAAACATTGAAAATTTATGAGATCCCCGGTATGCCGGGTGGAATTGGATTCCAAACACATGTGATATTTTGCTACTGAGTACTTATGCCGGATTAACTTGGGCGTAGTCCCGAGTTTCTTTTTCTTATTCGTTCAATCTTTTGGCTCGGATCGTGTCTACCTTGATTCGGTTTACAACTTACGAATCCGAGCTTGAAAAATTGTCTTAACAATCTGGGAACTTTTAGACTTAGCTCAAAAAATAAAACTATATAACATTGGAACATGAATACGGGGTTAGTTCGAAACATAAACGTCAGCTCGAATAAATTCTTTTCCTTAGTCATTTTCATGTGCTACACAATTCCAAACTTTTTCTCTTGCTTGCCATGAAGCCAATTCTTGTTGGACAGCAGCAAGTCGAAGAGTTGGGTTTTTGGTGCTCACACATTACTAATCCGAATTAAGTAGAATAACTTACTCCAGCTGACGCGCGAAAATAACAAACATTATTAAGGCAGTCCCCGAGCACTGCTCGAGGTGCCACATTTCATTGTATAAGCTCATTGCCGACATACATACCGACATATGAGATAACCCGGATACATACACTTCTTAGCTAGGTGTAGAAAGGCCGAAGTAGAGCTATGTTCCATGGTCGCTTGGATTCCTCCGGACCTGTCCTCCTTGTTCTTTTCCTGTGGCTTTGCATCTATAAGATAGTAAGAATCATTGTGCAATGCTTTGCTCACGATGAACGGCCCTTCCCATGGAGGGGATAATTTATGCATTCCAGTAGTACGTTGTACCAACGGAGCACACACCCGATCGCCTTCCCGAAAGACTCGGGGGCACACTTTCTGGCTATGATAGCGTCGGAGATTTTGCTGATATATGGCGGATCTGGACAGTGCCAGTTCTCTCGCTTCATCCAGCAGATCAACATCATTTTGCCGGGCTTCTTGCACTTCGGCTTCTGTGTATGGGTGACCCTAGGCGAATCATGCTCTATGTCGATTGGTAATACAGCTTCTGCCCCCTATACCAGAAAAAACGGCGTATAGCCTGTTGATCGATTCGGAGTTGTTCTTAAACTCCACAGTACCGCTGGTAGTTCTTCTATCCAGCACCCCGCTGATCTTTGCAGCGGCTCAATGAGCCGGGGTTTTATCCTGGATAATACTAATCCGTTGATCTCTCCACTTGCCCGTTCGATGCGGGGTGGGCTACCGAGCTACGTCCAAGCCAGATCCTCTTAGCCCGGCAGAAACGAGCAAATGCTCCTTCCGCAAATTTGTGCCATTATCAGTTATGATACTGTGTGGATAACCGTACCTCAAGATGATATCTTTGAGAAACGTTACGGCCGTAGCTCCATCACATTTTCTTATAGGCTTTACCTCAATCCACTTCGTAAACTTGTCCACCATTACCAGAATGTGAGTCATATTTCCCCTCGCTGGTTTGAACAGGCCCACCATATCCAAGCACCATACGGCAATGGCCAAGTGATTGGGATGGTCTTGAGTTCCGACATTGGCATATGTGTCTTGGTAGCGTACCTCTGACAACCATTACATTTTCTCACCAGATCTTCTGCTTGCTCTAAGGCATTTGGCCAGTAGAATCCGTGTCAGAAAGCTTTTGCTACCAAGGCTCAGGATGAGGTGTGATGCCCGCATTCCCCCTGATGTATATCTCGGATGATTTCAAGCCCTTCTTCCGGGTCAACACACCCGCTGGAGGACATTGGTCACGCTTCTTTTGTATAACTCGGATTGATGATCGTGTAGGCCTTTGCCCTCCTCTGTGTTTGCCTGGACAGCACCTCCTCAGTGGGTAACGTTCCATCCTTTAGGAATTGAAATATAGGCAGTGCCCAAGCCGGTATTGGCCGCACGGGGAACACGTCCTCGTCTATCTCCATCTGATCCACCGGCATAACTTCAACCGGACCATGCTGAGCAGTCCCCGGGTCTTGCGAAGCAGTCCCCGGTTTTGCGAAATAGACTCCGGGTTTTGCGAAGCAGTCCCGGGTTTTGCGCACCACTTCCTGTGTCAACGTCCATGGGCACATCTCCCCAGATTCTGGTGTCCTTCGGGACGTAGATTGACTCGGATTCTAGGGATGGCCTGATGGATGGTTTCTTGAGGTGCTCTAATGCTACACCCGGTGGAATTGCTTGTCTGGTTGACCCGAGCTTCGACAACATGTCGGGAGCCTCATTTTCCACCCGGGTACATGATGAAATTCGCATCCCTCAAAGTAACCAGAAATCTTCTGCCACATGAAATCTGTATAGTGCCATGTTTGGATCAAGGGCGTCCCACACTCCGGACACTTGCTGCACCACCACCAAATCCGAGTCGCCAAAGCATATGATCCGACGTATACCAATTTCTTTTGCTACCTTGAGCCCATGCACAAGTGCTTCATACTCAGCAACATTGTTTGATGCGGTGAAATGGATATGTAGCACATATCTCACCTGGTCCTTCTCTTGGCGACGTGACACAACTCCGGCACCTAGCCCGTTTTTGGTTTTTGATCCGTCAAAGTGCATTCGCCAATAGTTCGATCAGGAAGCGGTGGTTCATACTGTACCTTGGCCTAGTCCACAAAAAGTCCGCCACAAAGCTGAGACTTGATGGCTTCTCTCCGGTCAAATTGTGGAGCATAAGGAGCTAGCTCAATTGCCCATTTTGCAATTCTGCCGCTTGCATCCTTGTTACTCATTATCTCGAATATAGGGGACTCACATATGACCCGGATGGGATGCTCCTCAAAGTAGTGCTTCAGTTTCTTGGCGGCCATGTACACGCCATAAGCCACTTTCTGATAATGTGGTAGTTCTGCTTTGAGGTTGACAATACTTCCTCAAGTAATACACTGGCCTTTGCACCGACTTACCTTCCTCTTCGTCGCGCTCCACCACTATCACTGCACTTACAACTCGGTTGGTTGCGGCTATATAGAGCAACATTGGCTCCTTTGATAGTGGTGAGGCTAGCACTGGTGTCGTGGCTAACATTTTCTTTAGGTGGGTAAAGGCTTCATCAGCCTGCGGTGTCTAAACGACTTATCCGACTTTTTCATGAGCTGGTAACGAGGCCAGGCATACAACCGACTACATCAACCGAACATTTTCTTTAGGTGGGCAAAGCCTTTTCTCCCAACCGACAATACAAACCTACGTAACGAGGCCAGGCAACCTGTGAACTTCTGGACATCGTTAAGACACTTCGGCAGTTCCATTCGCTCGATGGCTCGGATTTTGGTGGGATTAAGTCAATACCTCGGCTGGAGACGAGAAAATCGAGCAATTTTCCAGCCGGGACACCGAAGGTGCATTTTTCCGGGTTAAGTTTCATCCGGAACCTTCTTAGGTTTGCAAATTTTGCCTGATATCGTCAAGGAGCATTTTGCTTTCCTTGGTCTTGATAACCACATCATCCACGTACACCTGTACATTTGACCTATTGTTCGTTCAAACATTTTTGCATACACCTCTGGTACGTTGCCCCTGCATTACGTAAACCAAACGGCATGGTGCGATAGCAATAAGCCCCATACGGGGTAATAAACGCAGTCTTTTTGATCATCCGGATTCAGAGGTATCTGGTGGAAACCAGAATAAGCATCAATGAATGACAATAGTTTCACATCCAGCAGTTGAGTCTATGACTGATCTATTCTTGGTAGCGGAAACGGATCTTTTGGACACGCCTTGTTCAGGTTCGTGTAATCGATACACATACGCCAAACCACTGCCACGTTCGGGTCATCCTTCTTCTTTTCCACCAGCACCGGATTAGACAGCCAATCCGGGTAAAGGACTTCCATGATAAATCCTGCAGCTAGCAACCGAGCTATCTCATCTCCAATGACTTTCCTCCTATCTTCGGCAAAGCGGCGGAGAGGTTGCTTCACCGGCTTGGCTCTGGGTCTCACATTCAAAGAGTGCTCGGCCAACTCCCTCGGAACACCTTGCAAGTCATGTGTGGACCAAGCAAAAATGTCCCGATTCTCACGGAGGAAGCTGACGAGCTCGCTTTCCTATTTATCGCTTAGCCCGACACCAATTGTTACTGTGCGTTCTAGGAATATGTCATCAACGGAACCTTCTTGGTATCTTTCGTGGCCTGGAAAGAGACAGTTCCATGCGGTTACTCAGCGCCGGCATATACTGCTGCGCGGACTGAGTCAATGCAGCCACCTCTTGAATTTTCTCTTTCCTGCGCGATCACAAGTGACTCGACTAAGTTTGATCCGGCCGACGCACACTCCATCGAACGTCGGAATTCCCCAGCAATGGTAATCACTCCGTTTGGTCCGGGCAACTTCATCTTCAAGTAGCTGATATGACAACTTGCCATAAACTTGTTCAGCGCTCGCCTTCCGAGCAACGCATGATACGCGCTTTCTCAGTTCACCACTTCGAACTCCAAATTTTCGGTTCGGCAATTATCCCTCGTGCCGAACAAGACGTCGACCCAGACCTTGCCTATGGGCTCGCAAGAAATGCCGGGCACAATGCCATGGAAAGTTGTCCTCGTGGCCTGGAGCATGTTCTCCGAGATACCCAACTTGCGCATTGTGTCCGCATACATGATATTTATGCTACTCTTGCCGTTGTCGATCAGTACCTTTGAGAACCTTACGTTAATGCTAGGCCCAATGAACGTAGGATCCAGCACCAACGCATACGAACCAGGGCTCGGCATGAGCTTGGGATGATCCCTAATGCTCCAGTGATTTCCTGATCGGACAAAGGCATGTAACTCGTCACTGTGCCAGGCATTACCGCATTCACCTCCATATGCCTACGCTGCAAGCTTTTTCTATCAGTTTCCTCTGTGTAAATACACAGTAGCTCTGGTGATGCTCCCGCACTCGTTCTCCCTCGTTTCTCCCTCATTTCCGGGTGCCTCTGATCCGGGCTGATGCTGATTTCTACCTGATGCACTGCATCCCTTCTTTCATTGTTATCATACCTCGGCGGAGGGGGAGGCAATATTAGCTGTTGCGTGTTTGCTCCGGAGAGCAATTGCTTCCGGGGTAACTCCTGCCGAGGCTGATCATTCCGGGGTGCCCTGAGCATTCCCCGAACCACCTTGCTCGATCTTGCGCATCCACTCGCATTGCCCTCGTCGTATGACCCGCTGGGTTGTTCGGATTTGGCGTGTGAAACTTAGATGGCTGGTCCAACATCGACTCGTAAGTATACCTCAGATGTCTTTTCCTTTCTTGCCACTGCTTCTTTTGCTCCGGTGTCCAGTTTTCTTCCCATCGTTCCTTGGAGTCCATTGACCTCCAGTTTTTCTGGCGCTGGCTTACCCCCTGCTCCGAGTTGATCTTGATTCACAGCTACAACTTGGTGCGAACCATACCGGTGGTCCGGTCTATCATCTCTCCTTTTTCCTCTGTAAATGATTCCTCCGGGATGATCCGGATCCATCCCTCTGATAGTACTCATCCGCTTGACCTCGTTGGACGCGAGCCTTGGTTGGGTCGGTCACCTAACGCATATGAATCTGCAATCCGGATCATTCTCTTGCCAACGTCGCCGGCATTTTCCGTTGCAACTTCATCCATAGATCGCTTCCATATCTGCACCCCTGTGCAAACCATGCTATGGCCTGTGATTCTATCACGCCCTCAGCATGAGTTTCTCACGTACAACCCACCGGGTCAAAAACTCCCGGTCCTGTCTCATTGGGTCTTTGCTTGCACATAGCTAGGGTCTGTGGCCTATTTGGCCTTTGATAGGGTACTCGAAAAATTGCTAATGAACAGTTCCTTCCTCGAAATCTATCCGCAGTTGATGCTTCCTGGTGGCAAATTGTTCAACCACACCCTTGCCGGGCGTCCAACATCTGGGGTACATACCATAGACTGCCCATCTCAGGTTGCCTGTGGCAAGTTTTATAGCCGTAGCATAGTTTATCAGCCATCGCCTGTTTTGGTACTACCGTCATAGGTCTTGGTGCCCCTGGGCAGCTAAAAGTTTCGGTACTGGTGGCTCTTTCATGATCCTGGGTCCAAAACATGCTGGACCCGGTGGACCTTGACATGTCCAATCTGTTCTGACTATATAGTTGATCCAGTTTCAACCTTGCAATCGTCCAGCATCAATCCCTACTTCCCAATCTTGACCATATCACATGATAGTTCCGGTCTCTCCGGGTATCCGCGCATTTGCCATACTATCTAATCACCGTCGTTATATCGGTTTTTGCGTCTTGCGGCACACCTTTCTGTTGCACACCTCGGCCGGCACTGTGCTCTTGCCTTGGCATGGTCCGCTGTTGTGGTTGTCTTGCTCCAGCTGAGTTTGCTGCCCGGCATTGCTGTTGACAACAATCCTTTGACCGGCATTGCCTTGGTCACGGTTACCTTGGCCAGCTTCGCCTCGGCTCACACTCCGTCGATCATCATTTTTCTGCGCTTCTTTTTTTCCTGCCCGTGGTCGGGTCATACGGGACAATCAGTTTGTTCCGTCTGGCCGAGTTACCACCTCCTCCTCTCCTTGGAACCACCATGAGGGGACGAGTGCGGCTCCAGCAGATTTCTCTGGGTTACCCACCGCCGAATGGACGATCTTGGAGGGCTCCAGCTCCTCTCCGGGTTTGCCTTGAGCATTCCTCGTTTTGCCTATTTGCAATCCGAACCAGCTCGTTAACCCGATCTTGCTTCCTTTGCCGGGCTTCACCCGTCAGGTCCCTCTAACTCGGACGCAGCTGCATCCGCTGCTCTGAGGTTCTTGCCTGGGGTACTATACCTCGGAAACCCCACTGACAAACAGTTTTCTGATTCCTCGATTCCAGCATCACCTTCTCTGTTCATTTCGCTCATGAGATTTCTCCCTTTGACTTCTACATCAACCTTGTTCGCCTTAGCATACTCACGCAGCGTCATGTTCAACGACTGCTGGGCCGCGGCTATTTTCTTTGCGCCCTATGTATTTTCTGCCTATTTTCTTCCAGTTCGGCCTGTGCACGAGCTGGATCTACCACCGCTGCTACCACAGGGTTGGCCAAGCTATCCATCGCCTCTCTCAACACTTTTCCGGCCTCTCTAGCGGAGGACCTCTACCTTCCTTGGCCCCTTGGGCGTCACCTCCGGATCTGGCGCCGGATCTTTGCTCACACCCCCCCGCCTCATCATCACATCATTACCTCTGCATGGTCCGGGGAACGAGCGATACGTCCCCGCGAGCCACAGTGAGGGGCGGTTCGCCTGCTTCGACGATGTGGCGCGGATCAACGCTAGACACGTCCACCGCAACGTAGACCTTGTGCGTGCCGAGCTTAACGAAGATGCCATTGCACGGGAGAAGGCGCGTGCCGAAGCAGCCTGCGTTGTCGCTGACGAAGTCCCGTGCTCCAAAGTGCTGAACGAGCCCGGAGACGATGCGCTCGCCGGTGGAGATGAAGTTTCTCGTCCGGATTATTGACCCCTGCTAGCGCCGCTAGCCCCACGGTGGGCGCCAACTGTCGTGGTGGTGTCACGAAAGATGCCATGTATAGGCTAAAGGTGGGGACTAATACTCGCTAGGGGAATCCAGGGAGGGATAGTGGAGTGATTCTCCACACAAGAGCTTGTATTGATTTACTTCCAAGGTTACAAGTGCTCTTAGAGCTGTATTGGCGAGAGGAGGAAGAAGGAGCTCTCTTACTCTCACCCACGATCTCACCTGAAAACCCTAGACCACAACAGAATCATAGAGAGACCAACCAACCACCCCTTCTATAGAAGCCCTAGCCCCCCCTTTTATTGGGAAGGCTCGGTTTCTGCCTAGGGCATACGTGGAGGCATATTCCTAAGAATATGCCTCTTCCCAAAGTGGTAAGCCGACCGGGGTGCTTTTTTCCCCGCGTCACACATGCTTTAGCTACGTGAGCCTCTGACGGTGACCTCGTCAGCCGACACGGGCGTCGCCACGCTTGTCGGCCACGCCCCGGTGGACCTGTCCTTGCTCGCTTCGCTCAGGCAGTGCGTACCGGGGCTTCTTTTGACCAGCAAGATTCCTTCCTTCTCCTAGAAGCTTGCTGTGACCCGGATAATGGTTCATCTGGCCACACCCTTTCCTGCATACAGGTAAAACATTCACTTCCGACATACCGCTTAAGTCGGATGAGACCTAGTTAGGCGAACGCCCCCAGGTCCAGATTACCCCGTGATTCGGCCTGCCTTGAGGTGACCCGGCCAGCATCTGCTTTGGCCTTGCCGAACCTCGGCTAACTCGGCCTTTATACCCCGGCGTGACCCTACCCGGGGGTATCCCCCCAACATGGATCCACCAATGTCATTGCATGTCTGTTATTTTCATGAACCACACCCAGTGTCATTGCATGTCTGTTCCTCTAAACAAACCACACATGGATCCACCTAGTGTCATTGCATGTCTGTTCTTTTCACAAACCACACATGGATCCAACAGTGTCATTGCATCTATGTTCCTCTAAACAAACCACAACCAGTGTTATTGCACGTCTTTTCCGCTAAACAAACCACACATGGATCCACCTTGTGTCATTGCATGTCTGTTCTTTTCATGAACCACAGCTAGAGTCATTGCATTTTGTGCTTTCCACAAACCACATATAGATCCACCAGTGTCATTGCATGTCTATTCTTTTCATGAACCACACCTAGTGTCATTGCATGTATGTTCTTCTCATGAACCACACCTAGTGTCATTGCATGTGTGTTCGTCTCACAAACCACATTAAGATCCACCAATGTATTTGCATGTGTGTTCTTATAAACAAACCAAACATGGATCCACCCAGTTTCATTGCATGTCTGTTATTTTCATGAACGACACCCAGAGTCATTGCATGTCTGTGCTTTCCACAAACCACATATGGATCCCCTAGTGTCATTGCATGTCTATTCTTCTCATGAACCACATAAGGATCCACCTAGTGTCATTGCATGTGTGTTCTTTTCACAAACCACATAAGGATCCACCAGTGTCATTGGATGTGTGTTCTTCTCATGAACCACACATGGATCCACCTAGGGTCATTGCATGTCTGTTCTTTTCATGAACCACAGCTGAGTCATTGCATGTCTGTTCTTCTAAACAAACCACACATGGATCCACCAGTGTCATTGCATGTGTGTTCTCCTCATGAACCACACCCAGTGTCATTGCATGTATGTTCTTCTCATGAACCACACCTAGTGTGATTGCAAATGTGTTTCTTCTCAAAAACCACACATGGATCCACCTAGTGTGATTGCATGTATGTTCATTTCACAAAGCAGACATGGATCCACCTGTGTCATTGCATGTGTGTTCTTCTCATGAACCAGAGCCAGAGTCATTGCATGTCTGTTCTTTCCACAAACCACACATGGATCCACCAGTGTCACTGGATGTGTGTTCTTGTCATGAACCACAGCTGGAGTCATTAGATGTGGGTCATTCTCACAAACCACACACGGATCTAGTAGTGTCATTGCATGTTTGTTCTTTCCACAAACCACACATGGATCCACCAGTGTGATTGGATGTGTATTCTTCTCATGAACCACACATGGATCCACCCAGTGTCATTGCATGTCTGTTCTATTAATGAACCACAGCTAGAGTCATTGCATGTCTGTGCTTCTCACAAACCACATAAGGATACACTAGTGTCATTGGATGTGTGTTCTTCTCATGAACCACACATGGATCCACCAATGTCAGTGCATATCTGTTATTTTCATGAACCACAGCTAGAGTAATTGCATGTTTGTTCCTCTAAACAAACCACATATGGATCCACCAGTGTCATTGCATGTGTGTATTTCTCATGAAGCACACCCAGTGTCATTGCATGTATGTTCTTCTCAGGAACCACACCCAATGTCATTGCATGTGATTTCTTCTCAGGAACCACCTAGTGTCATTGCATGTCGGTTCCTCTAAACAAACCACACATGGACCCACCAAGTGGTATTGCATGTCTGTTCTTTTCACAAACCACACATGGATCCACCAGTGTCATTGCATGTCTGTTCTTCTCATGAACCAGACCCAGTGTCATTGCATGTGTGTTCTTCTCACAACCACATAAGGATCCACCAGTGTCATTGCATGTGGGTTCTTCTAAACAAACCACACATGGATCCACACCCAATATCATTGCATGTCTATTCTTTTCATGGACCACACCCAGAGTCATTGCATGTCTGTGATTTCCCCACAAAATACATATGGATCCACAAGTGTCTCTGCATGTCTGTTCTTCTCATGAACCACACCCAGTATCATTGCATGTCTGTTCCTCTAAACAAACCACAACTAGAGTCATTGCATGTGTGTTCTTCTAAACAAACCACACATGGATCCACCTAGTGTGATTGCATGTCTGTTCTTTTCACAAACCACACATGGATCCACCAGTGTCATTGCATGCATGTTCTTCTCATGAACCACACCCAATGTCATTGCATGTGTGTTCTTCTCACAAACCACATAAGGATCCACCAGTGTCATTGCATGTTTGTTATTCTAAACAAACCACACATGGATCCACCAGTGTCATTGCATGTATGTTCTTCTCATGAACCACACAAAGTGTCATTGCATGTGTGTTATTTTCACAAACCACATAAGTGTCCACCAATGCCATTGGATGTGTGTTCTTCTCATTAACCACACATGGATCCACCTAGTGTCATTGCATGTCTGTTCTTTCATGAACCAGAGCTAGATTCATTGCATGTCTGTTCTTCTAAACAAACCACACATGGATCCACCAGTGTCATTGCATGTGTGTTCTTCTCTTGAACCACACCCAGTGTCATTGCATGTGTGTTATTTTCACAACCACATAAGGATCCACCTAGTGTCATTGCATGTTTGTTCTTCTAAACAAACCACACATGGATCCACCAGTGTCATTGCATGTCTATTCTTCTCATGAACCACACCCAGTGTCATTGCATGTGTGTTCTTTTCACAAACCATATAAGGATCCACCTAGTGTCATTGGATGTGTGTTCTTCTCATGAACCACACATGAATCCACCCAGTGTCATTGCATGTCTATTCTTTTCATGAACCACAACTAGAGAAATTGCATGTCTGTTCTTCTAAAAAACCACACATGGATCCACCAGTGTCATTGCACGTGTGTTCTTCTCACAAACCACACATGGATCCACCTAGTGTCATTGCATATCTGTTCTTTTCACAAACCACACATGGATCCACCAGTGTCATTGCATATCTGTTCTTTTCATGGACCACACCCAGTGTCATTGCATGTATGTTCCTCTAAACAAACCACACATGGATCCCACCTAATGTCATTTCATGTATGTTCTTTTCACAAACCACACATGGATCCAACAGTGCCATTGCATGTATGTTCCTCTAAACAAACCATACCCAGTGTCATTCATGTCCGTTCCTCTAAACAAACCACACTTAGATCCACCTAGTGTGATTGTATGTTTGTTCTTTTCACAAACCACACATGGATCCACCAATGTCATTGCATGTTTGTTCTTCTCATGAACCACACCCAGTGCCATTGCATGTGTGTTCTTCTCACAAACCACATAAGGATCCACCAGTGTCATTGTAGGTGTGTTCTTCTAAACAAACCACGCATGGATCCACCAGTGTCATTGCATGTCTGTTCTTCTCATGAACCACACCCAGTGCCATTGCATGTGTGTTCTTTTCACAAACCACATAAGGATCCACCAGTGTCATTGGATGTGTGTTCTTCTTATGAACCACACATGGATCCACCCAGTGTCATTGCATATCTGTTATTTTCATGAACCACATCAAGATTCATTGCATGTGTGTTCTTCTCAAAAACCACACATGGATCCACCCAGTGTCATTGCATGTATGTTCTTTTCACAAAGCACACATGGATCCACCGGTGTCATTGCATGTCTGTTCTTTTCATGAACCACACCCAGTGTCATTGCATGTCTGTTCCTCTAAACAAACCACACATGGATCCACCTAGTGTCATTGCATCTCTGTTCTTTTCACAAACCACACATGGATCCAATAGTGTCATTGCATCTATGTTCCTCTAAACAAACCACATCCAGTGTTATTGCATGTCTGTTCCGCTAAATAAACCACACATGGATCCACCTTGTGTCATTGCATGTCTGTTCTTTTAATGAACCACAACTAGAGTCATTGCATTTTTGTGCTTTCCACAAACCACATATGGATCCACCTGTGTCATTGCATGTCTATTCTTTTCATGAACCACACCTAGTGTCATTGCATGTATGTTCTTCTCATGAACCACACCTAGTGTCATTGCATGTGTGTTTGTCTCACAAACCACATAAAGATCCACCAGTTTCATTGCATGTGTGTTCTTATAAACAAACCAAACATGGATCCACCCAGTGTCATTGCATGTCTGTTATTTTCATGTACGACACCCAGAGTCATTGCATGTATGTGCTTTCCACAAACCACATATGGACCCCCTAGTGTCATTTCATCTCTATTCTTCTCATGAACCACATAAGGATCCACCTAGTGTCATTGCATGTGTGTTCTTTTCACAAACCACATAAGGATCCACCTAGTGTCATTGCATGTCTGTTCTTTTCATGAGCCACAGCTGAGTCATTGCATGTCTGTTCTTCTAAACAAACCACACATGGATCCGCTAGTCTCATTGCATGTGTGTTCTCCTCATGAACCACACCCAGTGTCATTGCATGTATGTTCTTCTCATGAACCAAACCTAGTGTGATTGCAGATGTGTTCTTCTCAAAAACCACACATGGATCCACCTAGTGTGATTGCATGTATGTTCATTTCACAAACCAGACATGGATCCACCTATGTCATTGCATGTGTGTTCTTCTCATCAACCAGAGCCAGAGTCATTGCATGTCTGTTCTTTCCACAAACCACACATGGATCCACCAGTGTCATTGCATGTGTGTTCTTTTCATGAACCACAGCTAGAGTCATTGCATGTGGGTCATTCTCACAAACCACACAAGGATCCAGTAGTGTCATTGCATGTGTATTCTTCTCATGAACCACAGCCAGAGTCATTGCATGTCTGTTCTTTCCACAAACCACACATGGATCCACCAGTGTCATTGGATGTGTGTTCTTCTCATGAACCACACATGGATCCAACCAGTGTCATTGCATGTCTGTTCTTTTCATGAACCATAGCTAGAGTCATTGCATGTCTGTGCTTCTCACAAACCACATAAGGATCCACTAGTGTCATTGGATGTGTGTGCTTCTCATGAACCACACATGGATCCACCAAGTGTCAGTGCATGTCTATTATTTTCATGAACCACAGCTAGAGTTAGTGCATGTTTGTTCCTCTAAACAAACCACAAATGGATCCACCAGTGTCATTGCAGGTGTGTTGTTCTCATGAACCACACCCAGTGTCATTGCATGTATGTTCTTCTCATGAACCACACCCAGTGTCATTGCATGTGTGTTCTTCTCACAAACCACACATGGATCCACCTAGTGTGATTGCACGTCTATTCTTTTCACAAAAAACACATGTATCCACCAGTGTCATTGCATGTGTGTTCTTCTCATGAACCTCAACCAGAGTCATTACAAGTCTGTTCTTTCCACAAACCACACATGGATCCACCAATGTCATTGGATGTGTGTTCTTCTCATGAACCACACATGGATCCACCCAGTTTCATTGCATGTCTGTTCTTTTCATGATCCACAACTAGAGTCATTGCATGTCTTTTCTTCTCACAAACCACATAAGGATCCACCAGTGTCATTGGATGTGTGTTCTTCTCATGAACCACACATGGATCCGCCAGTGTCATTGCATGTCTGTTCTTTTCACAAACCACAACTAGAGTCATTGCATGTGTGTTCTTCTCACAAACCACACATGGATCCACCCAGTGTCATTGCATGTCTGTTCTTTTCACAAACCACACATGGATCCACCAGTGTCATTGCAAGTCTGTTCTTTTCATGAACCATACCTAGTGTCATTGCATGTGTGTTCCTCTAAACAAACCACACATAGATCCACCTAGTGTCACTGCATGTCTGTTCTTTTCACAAACAACACATGGATCCAACTGTGTCATTGCATGTCTATTCCTCAAAACAAACCACACCCAGTGTCATTGCATGTCTGTTCCTCTAAACAAACCACAAATGGACCCACCTAGTGTGATTGCATGTCTCTTCTTTTCACAAACCACACATGGATCCACGAGTGTCATTGCATGTCTGTTCTTCTCATGAACCAGACCCAATGCCATTGCATGTGTGTTCTTCTCACAAACCACATAAGGATCCACCAGTGTCATTGCATGTGGGTTCTTCTAAACAAAGCACACATGGATCCACACCCAGTGTCATTGCATGTCTATTCGTTTCATGAACCACACCCAGAGTCATTGCATGTCTGTGCATTCCACAAAATACATATGGATCCACCAGTGTCTTTGCATGTCTGTTCTTCGCATGAACCACACTCAGTGTCATTGCATGTCTGTTCCTCTAAACAAACCACAGCTAGAGTCATTGCATGTGTGTTCTTCTAAAGAAACCACACATGGATCCACCTAGTGTGATTGCATGTCTGTTCTTTTCACAAACCACACATGGATCCACCAGTGTCATTGCATGCCTTTTCTTCTCATGAACCACACCTAGTGTCATTGCATGTGTGTTCTTCTCACAAACCACATAAGGATCCACCAGTGTCATTGCATGTTTGTTCTTCTAAACAAACCACACATGGATCCACCAGTGTCATTGCATGTATGTTCTTCTCATGAACCACACCCAGTGTCATTGCATGTGTGTTCTTTTCACAAACTACATAAGGATTGTAACACCCTCGAATCGACCCCATGCAAGTTTTAGCCCTTTCCGCCAAACCCGCATAGAAACGATTCAAGGACGCCCACAAGGCACTTTCGTGCGGGTGGAAAACGAAGTAATACCATTACACAACAGTCCTCGATGGGACCCACAGAACAGATATATATATACAACACGACTCCACGAGTCAAGAATACAGATATACAATACAAAGATCCAAATCACCTTGAAATCGATAGGGCGTCCGACTATGGACAAGATGCAAATGGGGCTAAGAGCCCTGAAGAATAACCAATGGCGTCCATAACCCTGCCCAGGCCAAGCCGGAAGGGTAACCCTGCTAACAACATCGATCTCAAACCTGCTAAAACAAAAGGGGTGCCGACAAAGGGCAAAGGAAAAAGAGGAGCGTCAGTACTGAGGCCAGTACATGGCGAGGCTAGAATTCGGCGGCTCTCGCCTACATAGGTATGGTGGGCTGAAGCGGCAGCGCAGCGGCAGCGCAGCGGCACTAAACAACCTATAGAGACTCGATACAACTGGCGGTTATCAGAGAGGGATAAGAAAGACCTATTCAGATCCAACCTGAAGCTAACACCAAACAAACCCATCTTGGTATTTCCCCCTCGAGACCAAACGAGGAAGTCTGACCAAGGAACTCACACAGTTGGCAATTTTACTCATTCCATTATAGTTGCAGCAATTACTCAGATAAATATAGCATGAGTCACCCTGAAGCATAAGTAGTGGGCAGTTTTAGTTAACATTCTGTTGTAGTTGGAACAGTTACTAGCCAGATACCTTTGTCCTGAGGAATCCCGAAACCCAGCAGTGGTTGGAACTTTTATCACATTCCGTTGGAGTTGCCATACTTACTAGGCAGGTATAACAAAACAATACAGGTCCACCAGTGGTTGGCATTTTTAATATCCATTCGGTTATAGTGAAGCTGATTACTAGTCAGATATATTAAGTCAAATTTATAGCACTACTTTAGTTATGCTTGTCTATGATCGAGATACTATGCTCCAAGTCATCCATAACCGCGGACACGGCTTTTAGAAAGTTTTACCCTACAGGGGTGCACAAATAGCAACACACACTCGATCAACCTCGGAAAAACCAACTCAAAACCCAATGAGGCTTTCACGACAAAGCAATCAGAAGATTCATAAATATTTCAGGGGGCCACCCCATTAAGCTACCCACAACGAAGTTGGCCGGCTTCGAGACGGACCCAAGGTTTGCGCCAATGGCTGTAAACGATTGGGAACCCAAAAGTGTGACTAGGCTTGTCGATACCACGAAAACACTCTGCAATCCTAAACAGTACAGGTGCTCCACGCACAATCTTAAATAAAGCGGTAAAGCATGGCATAGGTACATGATAGTAATAAAGCCCCAAACTACTTTGTGGCCCCAAGAAATAGAAATGAATCAAGCTCTGGCTCAGGGGGGGGGTCCATAAGGCCTCTCGGATGTGGATAGTGCGAAAAATCAAGGAACAGGTATCAAGTACTCGGGGTCCTACGGGACACAAGTGAGCGTGGAAGAACCAAATAACATCTAGTGCCCACCGATGCCTCTGCATTAGTTATACCTAGCATTTTAATAGTTGTATTTAAAGTCATGATCATCTCCACCGGTAAGCATCTCCACCACTAACATCTGCCAGCATTCCAACAACTGTGGTACTTGACAACACGAGATCACACCTGAGCAAGCGACCATGACTCGCAAGGCCAGCTATCTACCAACACAGGTAATAGGAGGTGTCCAAGGCAATATAGAGGCTGCACGGGATATAACTAGGATACGGAAGCTAAAGCATCGTGACACGGATAGCAATAGATCAACAGGAGGAAATAAAGACTATAATGCAAAATAGGTAGAAGGGGAAGAGATGCTCGCCTAGGAAACACTGCTGGAAATTCATAACCAGAGAACTTGTCGATACTCGCCTCAACTCATCGGCCTAGTCCGCGAAGAAGCAAACACTAGAAGAAACATCGGATGCAATATTTAATACTACGGCAAAAGATCCGGCATGATTATGCTATGCAGGCGCGATGAACAATTTAATATGCGACAGCCGATAATGTCATATTATAAAAATAATGGGGGTATCGGATAGGGAATCACATTAGGGTTCAGCGAACTTGGGCTCCGAGGGGTTCGGGGTTCGACAGGGTGGAAACGGCTCGACGGGATCGGTCTCGGACAACGGAAGTACATCTTGTCGCATCCGGGAAGAAGAACTTGGTTTGGCGTCGGAGGATCATCGGGTTCGCCCTGGTCGGTGTCGGTCTTGGCGTCCGGGGTGAAGAACTTTGCGTCCTCGAGGAAGTACTTGGCGTATCCGTGTCGACGACCTTGGCGTACAGATTATCGGGCATTAGATCCAGGAAGATGTACTTGTCGCATCTACGGTCTTCAGTTTCAGGTAGAAGAGCTCGTCGCCCGGGGATTCTCCAGGTCTGTGGTCTTCGGGTCATGTCGATGGTCTTGTTGTACCGGGGGTTCGATGTTTGGATCCGTGTAGAAGGTCTTGGAGTTTGGCGTCAGTCTTGTCGGCGGTCGATCCTGGCGATTCCGGGGGAGACCTTGGCGCGCCGAGGGGTCTAGAGTGGTTTCATGGTTCGATCTTCGGACTTCGGGATCGAAGGACTTGGCGTCCAGGCTTCGGATCCTTGTTGGCACACTCGGGCCTCGGCGTCTGCGGTTCCGTGAGGCCGATCTTCTGGTTCCGACCTTGTTCGATGTCGAACTTGCGCTGGTGGTCGTCGTACTTGTCCGATGTATATCTTGGATAGCCATACTATCATCGTCGGTTTAACAGGTAGGCAACCTTTGTTTTCTTTACTCGGGTAAAAGTGGTTGCGCTGCACCTGGACGCTCAGCTACAGGTGCATGGGGAAAAAAATGCCAGGACGTTATCCTATGTCAACGGTGGAGGGTACCCAAAAGCGAGGTCGCGAGGCGGGAGCCGAGGCGGCCGGTCGCTCGGGTGGCGAGCTCTGAAGGATGGGGAGGGGCACGCCATGGCCCCGGTGGGCCGTCTCTTGGGCTTGGGGAGGAGGCTCGAGCTGTGGCGGGGCGTAGCAGGACAGGGACGCGACGAGCAAGTGCGCCTGGTGGGGGGGTCGGGGTGAGGTTGGCCACGGCGGGCTCGTGGCAGAGCGTCGGGTCGCGGTAGAGAGGGAATGGCGAGGCGAAGCCTGCGGGGGCCGCTGGGAGCAGGGTCGGTCAGTCGCGGCGCTCACGGGAGGAAGCTCGAGAGGGGCCACGGCGGACGCGGGCGGAAGACGAGGCGAGGGTGGCCGAGCTCGGCCGGAGCAGAGGACGCCCGAGGTTGAGGCGCGTGGTGGCCCGAGGACGCGAGGCGGAGCAACGAGCTCGCCAGCGGGCGGCGCGGGAATCTGCGAGGCGACGGGGAAGGCTCGGCGAGGCGCAGGCGAGGAGGACACTGGGGGCGGCGGCGCCTAGATCGCAGACGGAGGCGACGACGCATGGGGTCCGGCGGCGGGGAGCTGCGGGGTCGAGGCGGGTGTCAGCGGCGGGGCTTGGGAGGAAGTAGGATCGGCGAGCGGCGGAGGATCTGCTTGGGGAGAGAGGGCGGCAGGGCACGCGGCGGCGGTGCTGGTTGCTTGCCGAGGAGGCACAACGCGGCGGAGCAGAGGACGGCGGGCGCCTGGGAGGAGGCGGGGTCGATCGGTGGTGGGGAACAAGGAGGAGGAAGACGCGAATGGGTTGGCGTGCAGGGGTGGGCCTAGAGCAGGCAGTGGCATGGGGATCGGGGCTGTGCAGGCGGGGTGCTGGGGAGTGGGGCCCGGCGGGGGTTGGGCGCGGGGTAGAGATAGGGGTGGGAGCGGGCTGGCGTTCGATGGTTCAGGAGGCGGGGCCGAGGCAGCGTGTCTGCTAGTGGCCCGCGCACGGGGCAGTTGGCGTTGGGCAGGGGAATAGGTGGGGAGTGGATGGGGCAGGTGGCGGCGGCTGATTGGGTGGGGTTTTGGGCCAGGGTGATGTGGCGAGCCGTGAGTGGCCATGGTGAGGTGGAGGAGGGCTGGGTAGATTAGGTTTGGGTAGAAAAGGGGTTTGGTATTTAGTTTAGGTTTTATTTTAGGGCATGGAGGTGGCCGGCCGGGCTTTCAGGCCTGGCTGGCTGCCTCCTATAAAAATAATATAAATTTTGTTTATTTAAAACGGGGCTTTTGAAATCCGTTGGCAGACGAAATAAAATATTCCGGAGACCCGGGTTTTAATTTGAAATAAAGACGGGGCGTTTAGAAAACAAAAACAGACTTTTCGAAAATAGCTTTATGCACACAAATGCAAGATGACATGATGATGCTCAAATGCAATGTGGCATGATGACATGAGCGTGCGGTCGTGACGATGCAAATGCACAAAAACAACGCGATTTTCTAGTAGTGGTTTTTGCGGGGCGCCACAATTCGACACCACGAACAATGGATCTCGCCCTCGAGATCTGCCTCATAGTACCGAGAAGAAGGCCGAAGATCAGATTCCTCTCGCTTCGGGTGGTTCCCCGCGACACCACTAACAAGAGGTCGTTGTCTGAGATCGTCGAGAGAGCACTCCAGAAACTAGGGCGAAGGTAGAGGTATCCACAATTAAATCCACCTCTAGCTTCCGTGGACGGAGTAGAATTGCTGGATCCACCGATTCAATGTACAAAGCGAATGATAAGAGTAGTGGTATGGTAGCCACTCCATCCCGCACTCAAAGCATTACTTTGCACATGAATAGGAGAATTATGCAACCAACTCTCGGAATACAGACTGAAGATCTCGACAACGGGGGGTCGGAAACCAAGGAGTGATGGAGACTCTACATCAGATCTGGCGTAGATGATGTCGTCGCGTGGGAAAACACCGGAAGGCACAAACAAGGAACAAATACTGGTACCACAGACAAGGGATCACTCAGATAACACGAAGACCGGAGGTAGAAACACTGTTGCCAGAGGAGGGAGCGGAACCCTGAAGGTACGACGGAAAACCCAACCACGAGAAATCCTGGACTAGAAGAAGGGAAGAGAACATATCCAAAAC